>JAODAL010006754.1:0-130708 GCA_025379985.1 Phyllomedusa bahiana
GAATCTGTCACCAGGAGCTGCCCCTTTAAATCATCAAGTAGTGAGATCAAGGTCATCTTCTAAGTGACCCTATAAAGTCCCATACAAGTCGTGTAATGGTTCTGCCCTCAGTGACCTCTCCACACCAGCAAATCCTGTGAAAGCCTCGACCAGAGAAAAAGGTTTTATGTAGCAGAGAAGCACATTAGCAAAAAATCACTAGAATTTGCCAACCCTGTGCAAGATTTTTAAAAATTCTTTTGCAAAAAAAAAAAAAAAAAAAAAAAAAAAAAGAAGATGGGCTGGTGTCCACTTGAAGCCTGATATGATCTGGAGGAAACTAATAATAATAATAATCTTTATTTGTATAGCGCCAACATATTCCGCAGCACTTTACAATGTAGAGGGAATAATTACAGACAGAAGACATACATTACACAGAGAAAGCTACTTACAGGTGAGACACAAGGTGTGAGGGCCCTGCTCACAAGAGCTTACAATCTATGAAGGTCTGGGGGTGACAACGGGGGAGAAGTGCTAAATTTACAATGGTCCGGCCTTGTTTCATAAATATGGGGTGGTTTATATAAAAATTGGGTGAACCTGCCACCATGACTGTACATCTATATACAGATAAGTGCCTGTGAGTGCCCTAGTGTAGGGAGTGACAGAAATGTGTGTGATAGCAGGTGGGAGTTAACAATTAGGGATTTTGGTAGGCCTGCCTAAGATGTATTTTCAGGACACTCTTAAAACTGCGAAGGCCGGGGTTGTGTCTGATGGTACGCGGTAGCATGTTCCAGAGAATGGGTGCAGCACGTGCAAAATCTTGAAGACGGGTATGGGAGGTTTGGATGATTGTGGTCTGTAGTTTGATGTCCGCAGGTGAGCGGAGATAGCGGGCAGGGTGGTAGACAGAGATGAGGGAGGAGATGTAGGGGGGGGGGGAGCGCTGTGGAGAGCTTTACGGGTGAAAGTAATTAGTTTATGCTGTATTCTGTACTGGATAGACAACCAGTGCAGTGAGTGACACAGGGTAGAGGCATCAGTATAGCGGCTGGAAAGAAAGATGAGCCTGGCTGCTGCATTAAGGACAGATTGGAGAGAGGAGAGTTTACAGAGAGGGAGACCGATAAGCAAGGTGTTACAGTAGTTGAGACGAGAATGAATAAGAGCAACAATGAGGGTTTGAGTTGTTTCCACAGTGAGAAAAGGACGGATTCTGGAGATGTTCTTTAGGTGCAGGTGAAAGGAGCGGGCAAGGGATTGGATATCAGGGGTGAACGACAGATCAGAGTCTAGAATAACCCCAAGACAGCGGACCTGCTGCCTAGGTGTTATCGTGGTGCCACACACAGAGAGAAATCGCAGATGGGGGTTGGTTAGTAGATGGGGGAAAAACAAGAAGTTCAGTTTTAGTGAGGTTTGGTTGGAGATAGAGAGAGGACATGATGTCAGAGACAGCGGACAGGCAGTCCCTGGTGTTTTGTAGCAGGGCAGGAGTGAGGTCTCGGGAAGAGGTGTATAATTGGGTGTCATCAGCATAGAGATGGTACTGGAAGCCGAATCTGCTGATGGTTTGGCCAATGGGGGCTGTGTAGATTGAGAAGAGGAGTGGACCAAGAACTGACCCCTGAGGGACCCCCAACAGCAAGAGGGAGAGGAGAGGAAGTAGAACCTGCAATAAGACACTGAAGGAGCGGTTAGAAGGGTAGGAGAAGAACAAGCGAGAGCGGTGTCCTGGAGGCCAATGGTGCTGAGCATGCTGAGGAGAAGGTGGTGATCAACAGTGTCAAATGCTGCAGAGAGATCCAGAAGAAGCAGCAATGAGTAGTTGCCCTGAGATTTAGTAGTGTGGAGATCATTAGAGACTTTAACTAGAGCAGTTTCTGTGGAGTGTAGGGTGCGGAAACCTGATTATAGAGGATCGAGAAGAGAGTTAGCAGAGAGATAGCGGATCAGGCGAGAGTAGACCAGCGTTCCAGGAGTTTAGAGATGAAGGGCAGGTTAGAGACTGGTCTGTAGTTGGAAGCGCAGGATGGGTCCAGAGAGGGCTTTTTTAGTAAAGTGGTGATAGTAGCCTGTTTAAAGGAGGATGGGAAGATCCCAGTGGAGAGAGAGAGGTTGAAGATTGCAGTAAGGTGAGAGAGGATAGCTGAAGAAATATACTGGACAAGGTGGGAGGGAATGGGGGTTACTAGAGCAGGTGGTGGGGCGAACAGACAGGAGAAGTATGGACACTTCTTCCTCTGTCGTTGGGTCAAGAGCTGAGAGCAGACTAGAGGATGTGCGGGGAGGGACAGGATGGGTTCTGCTTGGGTTTTGAGATGAGACGTTATGCCGGATACTGTCAATTTTGTCTTTGAAGTGAGTGGCCAGGTCTTCAGAACAGAGGTCAGTGATCGGGGCCTGAGCTTTGGGCCTGAGGAGGGAATGGAAGGTGTCGAACAGGAGTTTTGAGTTGTTGTGTAATGTGGAGATGAGGGAGGTGAAATATTTTTGTTTGGCGCAGTGAAGGGCAGTGTGGTAAGTCCCGAGCATGAATTTATAGTGGAGAAAGTCTGCAGGTAGCTTTGACTTTCTCCACAGACGCTCCGCACACCTGGAACAGCGCTGCAGATGGCGAGTCTGAGGCGTGTGCCATGGCTGTGGGCGTCTGACTCTGGTGGTGCGGTGTGTGAGTGCTGCCAACATGTCTAGGGTGGATGAGAGCGTTTCATTGTAACATTTAACAGCCTGGTCAGGACAGGAGAGGGAGGAGATTGGGGGCAGGGAGGACTGTATGGTGTCCGAGTTCCTGAGTGTTAATGGAGCGGATATTTCTGAATGGATGACGGGCAGGTGTGTCCAGAAAGAGCTGTGAAATATTGATAGTAAAAGAGATGAGGTTATGATCGGAGAGAGCATAAGGAGAATTAGTGAGGTTAGAAATTGATGAGAGACGACAGAAGACCAGATCAAGTGAGTTCCCATCCTTGTGGGTGGGAGAGTCTGTAAACTGCGAGAGGCCAAGAGAAGAGGCCAGTGAAAGGAACTGAGAGGCCGAAGGAGACATGGGGATGTTGAAATCACCCATGAGAGTGGGTATTTCAGTAGAGAGGAAATAAGGGAGCCAGGCGGCAAAATGATCCAGAAACTGGCGGCGTGAGCCGGGGGGGGTCTGTACACAACCGCGACTCTGAGAGAAAATGGCCAGAAGAGTCTGAGGTTGTGGACCTCAAAGGAAGGGAAAGTGAGGGAGGGTACAGGAGGAAGGACCTGGTAAGTGCAGTGTGGAGAGAGAAGTATGCCAACTCCTCCGCCCGGCCTGTTTTCAGGTCTGGGGGTGTGGGTGAAGTGTAGGCCACCATAGGTGAGAGCAGCAAGGGAAGCAGTGTCAGATTGCTGGAGCCATGTTTCTATGAGAGCTAGGAGGTTGAGGGAGTGAGAAAGAAACAGGTCATGAACAGCAGTGAGTTTGTTGCAGACGGATCGGGCGTTCCACAGAGCACATTTAAAAGGGGCAGAAAAAGAAGTACAGTGAATAGCAAGCAGGTTAGCAGGGTTTCTATGGGAGGCAGAGGAGGAGGTGGGATGAGCAGTAAAGGAAGGAGGGCCGGGGTTCGGGGAGATGTCTCCTCCAGCGAGAAGCAGGAGAATGAAAAGCGACAGCAGATGGTTAAGTGATGTGTATGAGCGGCGCTTGTGTGGCACTATGCAAGCAGGTGATTTGTAGTGGTTGAAAAGGGAGAACAGTGTGTGGGATGTATACATGGGTGAGGGGAGGAGAGAGGCGCTAATATGGATAGAATTGTCAGGGACTGAGACTGGATGGTAAAGTAGGAGGGGGATGGCTACAAGGTAGACAGCAATAGTGTGCATGGTGAATGAGGTGTGGGGTGTAAAGATCAGCTACTCACAAAAAAGTGATCCTCCTGGCCCCCCTTATGCCCACTTCTGTCCCATTTCCGATTCAATAAAGTCATCAACTGAACATAGAGTCCCAATTCTGGTAGGATAATCCTGGGAACCAAGCCACGAAAGGTACAGGGCTCAAATATGGGAATATTTGGAGTGTTTCCAGTTTTTTCAGACATATTGTTGGGAATAAGGTTTAAAACAGTATTCCAAGACTTCTTCAAAACTTCCCAATGTACTAAAATAGAAAATTATCCCCTACTTGCCTCTCCCATCACCACCGTTCCAGCGCTCCCTCCAGTCCCTCAAAGATGACATCAAGTACATGGGTCACATGATGCTGCAACCAATCACTGGCTTCAGCAGTCACATGTCTGTATGCACACAATGTGACCATAAAGTTATTAAAGAAGATGCACCAGAATGGTTAATTCACAAGGAACACAAGGATTTATTACAGAACAGGAGCGATCTCGGGTCCTCTTTAAAGATTCGGTTACGATGGGGTGGATCTGGTGCAGATTTTGTTCCAGATTAGTTGTGGTTATCATGGATTTTCCTACAATCGGCTTTAATGGGAGAAGGCAAAATTCGTAAGAAAGGTTTCTCATTGAATGTAGAAAAATTTGCAGTAAAATTCACAATAAATATGCAAACAAATATGCAACAACATTCACACTAAAATCCATGGCAGATCTGCTCTAAGGGCCTTATAAAATCATTCTTCTACTGCAAACACTTTGCCAAATGGCAAAACCCCCATCAAGGACAAGGTCCCTGCTGAGGCCAGCTCATAGTTTGCTACGAGCCGGCTGCAGAGAAGAGTGAGCTTTATTTGTGCAGACATTCATTTCTATGCCAGTTCCAAATATAGCGTAGCGGGTATTCAAAAATCCCATAGACGTGAAAAGGGGAGAGCTGAGCAAACATGGCCATCTCCTCGTTCTCGGAGGCCAGCTTGTAGCTAGCCTCAGAGGGGACTGTGCCAAATGGCAAAACCCATGTGGTGTTAGCCAAGTGGATGTGGTTATGGATGGAGTTACTTTGTTGTCAAATTTATTAAATTAAAAAATGTCACATCTGGTTCAGTTTTGTGGCAGTGTGCAGACAAAAGCCTTCTCCGATGTAAAATGTAATCACATGTGTTAAGGCCAAAAAAAAATTGGGAAAAATAAAGTAAGGGTCCGTCCACATGGCATAGATTTTTCGCAGGATTTTCAGATAGTTTGCAGATTTGGAAACCATCTGAAAAACGACAAGCAACCATCCCCATAGGACTTTAATAGAAAACCCGCCCAGTAGTCTACAATGTGCGGATTTTCACACCACTGGCGTTCCAAAAAACACGGAACATGCACAAGCTTCTGGCCGGGTTTTCGAGAGGAAGTTGTGCTAGTCAATGGTTAAGGGGGACGGGGGCATCTGCAAACTGCAGTCATAATCGTCACCAAAAATCATTGAAAAGATGATAAAATACTGGCTGGATTCTTAAAGGGAACCTGTCACATAGATTATGCCCCCCTGGCTGAGGACAGCACAAGCTAGTGTCAGACCTGCTGTTTCCAGCGCTGTGTCCCTTATTCTGTAAGATGCTGCAGTTTTAGAGCATTTAATACTCAAATCTTATTCATGGGCAGGTGTTAGCCCCGCCCACCAAAGGCTAGCCTCGCCCACTGACAGTTATTCTCATGTTTCTACCTATTCAAAGTAATAAGTTTGTCAGTTGAGGTGGGCGGGGCTAGCCTCAGGTGGGCGGGGTTTTGAAAAACTGACTCTCTGAATGACTCGTCGAATGACTTCTGGCTGAAAACTGCAGATTTGAGCATTAAATACACGAAAACTCCAGCATCTTACAGAATAAAGGGACACAGCGCTGGAAACAGCAGGTCTGACACTAGCTTGTGCTGCCCTCAGCAAGAAGGGCATAAACTATGTGACATGTTCTCTTTAAACAGAATCCGACCGGAATTTTACACTTACCTTGGGGCCATAGCCTAAGACTAGCACAAAGAAGTGCAATCTGTAATGGAGCCCGGAGCCTACTGTTTGCATTCTAGTGTAACTCTGGGGCAGAGAAACCTGGGGAGCCCTCAGGCACCAGAGCCATAGTGCAGCTGCTACCTCTGCACCCACTGTGACTACACCCCTGCCGATACAGTAGTGCTGAAAGTTTTTTACAATAAAATCCTGGGGTAGATGTGGCAAAACTGATTAAAAATAAAATAAATGTGAGGTCTCATTTATCAAAACTAAGGGTTATGTTCACACGGCGAGTTCAATACGTTTTTGGATAAGTTTTCGATCCGAAAAACGCATTCAAAAGCACTGCAGACACGCACCCTATTTTTTTAATGTGGCGTCTGCTGCGTCTTTCAGATCAAGAATTGACATGACAATTCTTTGAACGGATCCGAAAGAAGCAAGTAAGCATGCATCCGGGATCACTCGTCTAAACGTGACGCAGGTTTTACATTGAAAGCAATGTAATCACACTGCACATTATTAGATGCTTGTTTGGGTCCATTTAGGGTCTGAAACATGGATCCAAACACACATCTAAAAAAGTATCCAAAACACATTGAACAGGCCTAGAAGACATCTGCTTCGAAGGTACAATTAGGATCCAAAGGTTGTGACCCTAAAACTAAAAACCTGATTTTGATTTCATCTCATCTGTGTATCTATATATCCCTCCATCCATCCAGTTAGATCCGTATATATTTGGACACTGACATAAATTTTGTGTTTTGTGCCCGTTTACTGAAACATATTAAAATTATAGTTCTATAATGGACATGGACATAGAGCCACTTGTATGAAACGGTTTTCGTCTAGAACTCACTTTTTTCCCCATAGGTTTCTATGGGGAAAAAAAGTGAGTTTTAGACCAAAACCGTTTCATACATGCGGCCCATAAAGTCCAGGCTTTCAGCTTCCGTTTGAGGGTATCCACATTAAAATTGGATGAAGGGTTTAGGAGTTTCAGCATCTTAACATGGGCCACCTTGTTTTTAAAGGGACCAAAAGTAATTGGACAAACTACATAATTGTAAATAAAACGTTAAAGGGGTTGCTTCTGCCTGGTTTTCTAGAGGAAGGTGTGTTAGTTAGTGGTTAAGGGGGACGGGGGGGTATCTGAAAACTGCAGACCTAATCGTCACCCAAACCTATTGCAAAAAAAAATGTGCAAAATAAAGTAAGGGTCCATCCACACGGCATGGGTTTTTCGTTGGATTTTCAGATGGAACAAGTCACTTTGCGATATATGTCCATTAACAGTGTCTGCATCAGGTCCTCAGGTCGCTATAGCTACAGACCTGTTCTCTCTCTCCTGATAGGCTGCTAGCACTGGTTGCTATAGCTACAGACCTGGCTTCTACTGCAGCCTAGTAGAAGTCAGTAAACACGCCCCTGAATTCAAAGTGAAATCAAGAAAACAGGAGTGAGGTAAGATGGATCAATGGAGTGAGACAACCCCTTTAATTTGGTCTGTCTTTTCTGCAGCGGTTTTCAGTTGCTGTTTGTTTGTGGCCTTTCTGTCTGAAGTTTAGTCTGTAACAAGTGAAATGCTGCTCAATTGGGCTGATATCAGGTGACTGACTTGGCCATTCACGAATCTTCCACTTCTTTCCTTTAATAAACTCCTGGGTTGCTTTATGTTTTGGGTCATTGTCCATCTGTATTATGAAACATGGGCCAACCAGTTTGGCTGCATTTGGCTGGATTTGTGGGAGAAATGGTGCACAGCACCGCTCCTCATTCATTTCTACGCCATGGCGACTAAGTGGTTAAACAGCAGTGTACGGAGCCGGATCCGACCCCTGCTGCATCTAACAGCCGACACCCACCACGTATGGAGTGGGCTGAGCAAGAGAGCCCGCTCCATACTCCTTTAGTGTCGCCATGACATACCGGTATGTCATGGTGCGCCAAGGGGTTAAAATACTACTGACAGGGTTCGGCTTTGTCTTCAGGAGTAATGGAGCCGCTTAAGTGAAACATTTCAGGGGAGCAATGTTAGTCATTTGAAAGTGAGACAGGTCTGAGTGTATGGCTATAATGGATATCCAATGCAGCGGAATCTTTATGAAGGTGTGATGTGAACACCGGTATATAGCAGTTACTGGCTGTACTCTCTCTATATACACTGACTGTAGTCTTTGCATTTATACACAGATCCAAATTGGGATTTTTAGTTTTAGAGTCATTGTAGAAATAAGAGTAATGTTTTAGAGTTGTAATAATAGTGTGGGAATTGGGCATCAGTAGCCTCGGGGTAAAAAGTATTTTAATCATTTACCCTGCTACCTATTTGGACCCTCCGAGTTTTCCAACGTTGCAGAGATGGAAACTAATCCATTTCAGAACTGACACCAGTGGCAGTTGACAGACATTGAACACAATGGGGTGCATCAAGGTTTCTGTTACCCCTCACACTGCACCACTTTTTTACCCAACATTTTGGAAAGAATCTGCAACAGAAGATCTGAACGGAACCCTGGAGAAGATGTGAGCCAGGGCGCAGGGCATTCAGACACCAATTATTTACTGCATGACAGTCTTAATAAGTGAGGCGTAGTTGCCCATGATAGTAAATGACCGAGGAGGTGGACACTAATTGATTTTTATGGATGTGCTCCTTTAGACTAAACTGCCATAAGGCCAAGACAATGTTCACACAGGTCGGAAAAAGCCAATGTAAAATCCTTGGCAGAAATCCGAGGCAATACTTTGGAAAGTAAAAATTCTCAGCAGAAATCCAGAGGTAGGGCTTGTCCCTGTTTAGACCCGGTTTTCGGTTTTGAAAGCAGTCTGTAAACCTTTAACACGGACCTTAATGGAAAACCGTGCAGCGGTCCCCACTGCACAGATGTTCCGTCTGACTTTTTTTTTAGACCACCGGCAGTCCGAAAAAATTGAACATGTTCATTCTTCTGCCCGGATTTCGGGCTGAACATGAACATGTGGGCGCAAAGGGGAAGGGCTTTTCTCTGCAAACCATGGCGAAAATCCGCCCCCTACAGCCATGTGCACGTCCCCTAAACAGAGCAAAGACCGTTCGGGATGCCAGACTGGCATTTGTCCTGTGACGTGTACACGGCCCTGTAATGTTCACCTCTGATTTTCAAAAAAGGTTAGCCCTACTTCAATGGGGTTAACCCACATTCCTCTTCCCACATTTTTTTTTTTTTGCACACCACAATATGCCGAGTGAACATACCCCAACAGTGGAACAATACTACTTGAAACAGCACAGCACATTGTGAAAAAAAAGGGACAGACGACATAAGGATAGGAAATGGATACCAAGGACACATTTGGTGGCAATACCTCCGGCCATAGAAGTCTAGGTATACATTAACGCACGTTTGGGTATGGGTTTTTATTTTAACATAACTGTGTACATCAGATTAGTGGATTCACGTAATTTTCGGGTAGGTTCACACGGCGTGTCCGATACATTTAAATTAACGTTTTAAAATGAGTCCGAAATCTTCATCCAAAGAACGCATTGATAATACATTTTCAGATACCTTTTTTGAATGCGGATTTCCCTACATTTTCTTTTACATTATTTTAGGTGCATCAATGCATCTTAATACGCACCAGAAAGTTTGGCACATATTTCGATACGTTTTTTTTAAGCCTCCAAAAAAAAAACAAAAAAACACCCCATTGTTTCCTATGGGGATTTTACATGTATAAAACGGATCAAAAATCGACATGTCACTTCATTGTACGTGTCCAAAAAACTCAATACAATTGTGCATGTAAAATAAAATAAAATATTTTGGGATGCAATATGTACCAAAATACGCATTCCAAATACGCCGTGTGAACATAGACCTTGTAGACAGATCTGCTTCAAATAACACAGAACACGGGGAGGGGGATCCTAAAGTTTCAAAGGCTGAGGTGCAATGGTAAATAAACTAAATTGACTTCTATGCACTACAGTAAAGATGGCACCCAGGTCTGCGGCAGTAATGTCCCCTATATACTATCCCGGATGTACAGGACATGATTTCTCACCAGCACAGAGTCCTCTTATTCTCAGATTTTTCCCCCCCCCCTCCATTGCACACTGTGCCAGTAACATTGCCACACAGGCACAGCAGGGGAGCAATCCTTCCATTTTCTGTGTGAAAAGGAAAGACTCGCTAACCAGCCCGGAGATTTTCCTTAAACGAGCGGTCGCGACGAAGCGATAAACCTTCCACACGAGGTTCTTGCAAAAATGGTCAACAACACAAAAAACAAAGTTACATAAAAATAAAACGTAAAATGCCTCCAGATATTTTATGCACGAGTTTTGCAAATATCTGGCCGCTTTTAAGGTCACCCTTAATTCCAACTAGGTTTGGGCGCATGCCGGAACTGCTAGCGTCTTATGCTCAAGGCACTAAATTATTAACCCTTTAGTTCATTAGTGAAAATAGAAACCACAATGAGGGCTTCAAAAGGGTCAATTCCATTTACAACGAACACAATTCCTTGTACAACAAAGCAGTTTCCATTTTACTTTCTAAATCCATTTCCCATTATCTTTAGATTTTTGTTTGCCGTCAATGAATAAAAAAAACCTTTGATTTTAAAGGTGTACAGGATGGGAAGGTTGCAGATTTTCTACAGAAAAATCCACACCAAGAGGAAGCTTTTGGAGAATTTGCTGCTGTGGGTTTTTCTGCACAAAATACATATAAAATCTGTTTAAAAAATGCACAAGCCGACTGCAGCGAAATCTGCAAGATTACATTCCATTGCAGATTTTGATCTCCTTATTGAAGACCATGAGGAAAAAAAAGTCTGCGACAAACTGGCAACAGATTGGCAACTCAAACTGACATATTGCAGACAGACTGGGTTCAGACCAAAAATGTATGCAGCGATAAAAGGTGCAAGCAGGTTGTAGTTATAAAAATAAAAAAAAATGCGTTTTTAATTAGCTTAAATTTGGAATACAAATAAATATTTGGTTAATTATGAAAACACTGGTATTTCAAAAGCAATTGCATGTTTTTTAGGCTGCATTCAAACATTCAGCTTTTAATATGCAGTTTTTACAGCGAAAAACCAGGAATGGATCATAAGAAAATACAAAAAAACTTCTTGTTTTAAATCCATTCTGGTCTTTTGGCTTTATAAACTGCATCTAAAAGGAGGAACATTTTAAGGCAGCACAAGGCGAGGTCTACACAGCAAATGTCAAAATGCTGTCCAAAATCGGATGGCTTTTCGACATTTGCTGGACTGCAGTTTTTGCCGCAGATTTGCATAAAAACCACGGACGATTTTCAGATTTGCTGTTGACCCCGTACATTGAATGCAAATCCTGCAGAATATACAACTTGTTGCATATTCTACCAGATGTTAAAACAGATGGTAAAAAATCTATCCAGCAGGAGACAGATGACAGCTTACGCGTTTCATGCAATATGGGCGATATGTTCCAATATGCAAATGCCCGTTTCTTTGGTCTATTTTGTGCCAAGAACACTTGACGCCAAATTCTTGATGCAAATGAATTGCCACACACCAAAACTAGGCGCATTACACGCCGGGCACGACACATTGTAACCCGTCTGAAAAGGCACATTACATATAGTAGAGATGATACGCTGTGCGCCTCCATAACACAATGCGCCTATCGATGCTGCATTGCATACACTAGTAATGATACGTTATGCGCCTTCGTTATGCAATGTTAAAACTGACGGTAATGCGATGCAATGTGCCTCGCTAGGTGCATTACACACACTAACACTGATACTCTATGCGCCGCAATTTGCGCGATGCACGTTTTTAGGCGCATTATCTTTTAATATGCAAGGTATACCTTGTATATAAAAAGTAACAGATGCAACACATACAATATAATTGAGACATTAGATACTAGAAAATGGCTTAAGTTTTCATTATACAATGAATAAAGTTCATCTAGTAAAACTGGACTACAAAATGAACAGGAGAAGCGGAGCCAGCGCCGTAAATCTGGGGTTCAGTGAGACGCCGCAGGTTCTACTGTGCATTTAAAGTTTGTCTATTATCTGGATGTACAAAACAAAAAAATTGGGGGGGGGGGGGGAACACAGAGCAAACGACATAAAAGCCTCAGCCTCATTTTGGCACAGAAAGAATGGATTCGAGAAAAAAAAAGGCTTGAAATATTTGCCCAAAACCAGTGCCAGTCCTTGGGATAAATTATTGTTGCAAAGGGTTAGGGTTCTAAAAAAAACCAGCAGGGGACCCCAGCGAGATATAGGGGTTGCAAGGCCACTCATTGTAAGAGTGCACCGCAGGTGCTGAGAGCCTATTGTGCAATGAGGCGCACTATATGGACAACACAACCTAACCCCAAATACACAAACACACAACGGGGGCGGAAGCTCCGCACACAACAAGCACAAAGTAAAAAAAAAAAAAGAAAAAAAAGTGCTTCTTGTTTCCATCTATGGATTTGAAAGATGCCTCCCCCCTCTCCCAAGTGAAGTGTTAGAAAATAAGGAAGAATTGTGCAAGGCCCCTTTAGAAACACAAGGAATCCCCTACTGTTCCCGGCCCGACATAGCCAAACTCCTGGGGTCTGCTTTCTGAAGCCGCTTATTATCCGGCTCCAGGGGTGAGCGAGGACTGAAACATTCCCACAATCCCCTGCAGGGGAAGATTCGCCCTGTTACGCAGCGGGGGGGATAAAAAGGAGCAGACGGGGGCGCTGGAGGGGATTACATGGCAATGGAAGGAGGGGGCTGCATGTTTGTGCATCAAATACAAAATAATGGAATTACTTCAGAGACGGGTCCACAGGGAAGGTTTACCACTTTTTGTGGGGTTTTTGGGTGCAAACAAAGGCAGAGCGGTCACCCATAGAACACTTTCACCCCTACTTGGGGGTTGACGTTTTTAAAAGGATACAAATATACTAGAGACAAAACGAACCAAAAAATAGCCCATTGTGGATACGGTAATTGGAAGACGAACTAAAAGAACGGAAGACGGATCGAGTTGGGAGGTGACTTTTTAGTTTTTGGGTCACTGCAGTTACATTGAGCTTCGGGGGCCGGTTCCTAGAGCCGACTCCAAAAGAAGGTTGGAATTTCGGGTCATGTGTGATGTCATGTGGATGTGCGAATACTCCGTGTGGTCCTACCTGGCCAAAAAAAACAGATGTATAAAAAAATACATGTGGCCAGCTCACTCAGGATTGAGAGGTACACGGCTATTGGGAGGCTCCAGGAGAATAAAGTAGGAGAAAAGAAAATGTATGTTATTCCAGCATCCTCGGAAAACTGGAATTCTTTATGTCATGTGTTAAAATATCCAGCAGGAGACAGATGACAGCTTACGCGTTTCATGCACTATGGCACAGATGTCACACTCAAGGTTTGAGGGCCGAATCTGGCCCCCCCACGCCCTTTTATTTAGCTTCCGAGAGCTTAGGCACAGTTGGTGTGCATCTCCCAGGTCTTGGCATAGCACTAACAGCCATACCACGGCAACTGGCCACCTTCCAATGGCCCTTTGAGGGCAACCATGATGCTGTTGTGCCCATGGTGAAAATGAGTTTGACACCCCTGCACTATGGGCAACATGTTCCAATATGCAAATGCCCGTTTTTTTGGTCTATTGTGCACAAAAAAACACTTTTGACACCATATTCTTGATGCACATGAATTGTCATACACCAAAACTAGGCACATTACACACCGGGCACGACACATTGTAATGCGCCTAAAAAGGCGCATTACATATAGTAGCAATGAAACGCTGTGCGCCTACATAACGGAATGCGCCTATCGATGGCGCATTACATACACTGGTAATGATACCTTATGCGCCTCCGTTACGCAATGTTAAAACCGACGGTAATGCAACGCAATGAGCCTCGATAGGTGCATTAATACACTAACACTGATACCCTATGTGCCGCGATTTGCGCGATGCGCCTTATGTTTTTTTCAGCCACACTTTACACTGATTTAATGCGCCTAAAAACCGCCACGGCGCCGCCAATTTTTGGACGTCACCATGTGTGCCCTAAATCATAGCTATGATTAAAGGCACATAGTGCCTGAAACGTGTGAATCGTCATCTGTCTGCTGCAGGATATGAAATAACAAACATTTTTTTTCTCTCTGAAAAACAGATCTATAAGACAAGGATTTTTTGATTTGTTACAAAAATGTCGAAGACTAAAAAGTTCTATTCTTCTGAATGGGGCATCGGGAGCAAGTTTGTGGATTTCTACCATCCCCATGTTAGATGACTGTTCTAGAATAAATCTGCTAAGTTTGTTCTGTAATAAGAAATCACAGGCAAAATCCAAAAACAAAATTTAAAAAAAACTCCGTTAAATTGAGGTGACAAAAAGATGTCACATTAGTAGGGTCTGGCAGCTTAGACAACCACAAATTGAGAAGAGGAGCAAGTTCAGGCCCCCAATTTACACAGGCTCGGGTAACTGCTTACAGATGGTTGGGTTTGTAGGACTCCTTATGAATGCAGAGGAGAGCACATACAGGGGTGCCATGAGGGCTGTGCTGGCTCTGCTAAGGGGCCCTAACCAAATTTTAAAAAGCCAAAAAAAGGGGGGCATTGCTATGGTGCAAAACAGGAACGGATAATGGGTGGAAGACAAAGGATATTCAGCTATTTGGGGCCCTAAAATGACTTTTGGCAGCCTTGACCACACAAGTGACCACTATTCTGTTGTAAAATAAAAACAGAACCGGTTGTAAGTGACCATTGTAAAAAGCGTATTTGCGACACGGATTTCGGCACAAATATGCTCTGAAGAACACACCGCAAGTACACCGTGTACTTACCCGTCGGATATATTTGTTGGCAGGGGCATGGAAGCAATCAATGAGACAGGTCGCCAGTCACATTAGTGGGTTTTTCCACTTAAGACTGTGCCAGTTAGCCTTTCCAAGGCCTAAAATAGTGGACAACCAGGGCTGTGGAGTCGATAAGCCAAAGCTCTGACTCCTCAATTTCCCTAACTCCGACTCCCGACTCCCTCATACATGGCGCATGTTTAAGTGATAACTTTACTGTAGTAAAATGGTAACATCCGGCTGTTTATAAACCTTATGATGCAATAAACAAGCTATTTAGGTAGAACAGACACCGACAAGCAAAAGGGTAACAATGTTTTGATCTTTTGACTTTCAGGCTCCATATCTTACCATCCACTACAGCTTTGTACATGAGGCTAACATTTTATAGACAATCCTCTTACATATCTTATACCTAAATTTGACCGGCAAGTATTTAGCATCTGCTTAGTTCTGCAGATTCTTTCCTGTAACTGCATTGTTACTGTTGTGGTCCTAAAAATCAAAATGTAAATTTTTATTATTTTGTTGGTATTTGGTAAATCCACCTTTTGGTTTTCAATACTGCCTGAATCCTTCTGGGCTCTGGATCAGATTCAAGCAGGTCTTGACCGAAATCTGATCCCAGGTCTCTTCTACATGTTCCCAATGTTGGTGCGGACTGGACTTGGGTTCGAATACAGCTTTTTCTTCACCTCTACCCACAAGAGTTGGATTGGGTTGAGGTCTGGGGACTGTGGAGGCCAATACAGCAACTCTGCCTCATTGTCATTGAACCCTTCCTTCTCCAACCTTGACGTCTGCTTCAGGTCGTTGTCCTGCTGGACACTATGTCGTCCTTTTCATCCCCATAATACTCGAGTGTATGAAGTAACTCATCTTGTAGGACCCTCACATAGAGCTCAGCATTGAGGTCACCATTGATCCTGGTCAAGTATCCAACATCTTTGGCTGCGAAACCTCCCCATATCCTCAGGCTTCTTCCACTGAACCTGACAATTTCTTAAATTTCTCGATCCGTTCATCCGCCCATCAGAGCCCGGTCTATTGACTTTCATCTCATCGCTCTAAATCACCCGATTCCAATCCTCCATTTTTCATACTATTTTGCTTCTTCCCCTTTTTTCGGGCAATCATTCCAGGCCTGTGTAATGCGTGTTGCCCGGTGCTTGCATGGACGTCTGTGATCTCACTATTACGGAGCCTACGAGTCGCCTCCACTGCCGTGTCTGTCGCATTAGAACTGATCGACCTGGTGATGAGCGACTTGTTGACTCTGATATTTTCCCAGTACGCCACCTCTTGGCTTTGGACGGACTTCATTCCATAATCTTCCCGCTGTCATGGCCTCACATGATGCAGTTTGGCAATTTTCTTGGCCCAGAGACGTTGTCAATGAGCTGGATGATGCTGCTTCTCTTTATTTGGGAAATCTTCATGGCTGCTCGAACCAGTGACCTTTCAGTTGTGAATCAGCCTAATAACACACTGAGCTATTAGGGACTGTGAGGACAGGTTGCCATTTGTAGTAAAAAGAAGAAAAACACTGTTCCACCACCAGGAGCAAAACAGTAGCAATGCAGTTACACGACAAGAATCTGCAGAACTGAGCGAATGCTAAATAGTTGCAGGTCAAAGTTTTGTATGAGAGCCAAGATGATTGTCTATAAAATGATGGGAGTCTCAGATGGATGGTGAGATATGGAGCCTGAAAGTCAAAAGGTCAAAACATCGTTACCCTTTTGCTTGTTGGTGTAACATATATTTAGTGCATACAACTTTAGAACACAAAAACTTCAAAAAAATTGTAAATATGCAAAACGCTGCAATAAGTGGGTAAAAACAGTTTTCAACAAAAATGTTCTGAACAACATTCGTGGAGTCTATGAATTTGTTCTGAGAAATAGTATCGTCTCCATCAAATCCTGCATACATGACCTCACATCTGATCTCATTATTTCCAGGCTAGAGAACGGCCTCTCTACACTAACTTGGGTTGGTGGCAAAGCGGTGACCACAGGGGCAACATCTCTAACAATGTCACGGTATAAAGGAATTGCCTCAGGCACAGTCAGTTCTGATGAACGGTTGATCTTCTACTTCTTTAAAAGCAAGTGAAAAATGTTGCTGAAATCTAGTCAATCCATTTGCTATGGGAGCGGGATCTTTTCCCCTGCGGCAACGCTGTGCCTGCTCCGTGTCATCAATTACACTCCTCATCTGTTGAGGCCAGGGCCGCCATCAGAAATTTCAGGGCCCCATACAGCTGAAGCATCAGCGACCCCCCCACCCCCTACATCAACCCGACCTCTGTCAACCCCGCCCCCACTCAGATACAGCACCCCCAGCCTTGGGAGGGGGGTCACTGGGGCAGAGAGGGGGGGGGGGCTTCAGTGGGGCCCCACAATATCTCAGCATAGGAGGAGGGGGAGCCTGCGCTCCGATCACAGGAGTGAGTGTTCTTTACATTACTGCAGCAGCATCTCTCTCTTATTTCCAGTTCTGCAGCCCATGATCGAAGTCTGCCCCTCCTCTCTCACTATGCCTGTGGGCGGGGCTTCAGTGACTCCTGCTGGCCGAGAGAGAAGAGGGGCCGACTCCGAACACAGGCTCCAGAACTGCAAGTAAGTGAGAGATGCTGTCGCTGCTGCTGTAGGAATGTAAAGAGCACTCACTCCTGTGATCGGAGCGCGGCCCCCCCTCCTCAAACGCTGAGCCGCACAGGCCCCTGCGGACGGTCAGCAGTGCTGTGGGGCTCCAGGCGAGTAGTTTATCAAACAAGAGGGCCTGCTTGCAGCGGGTCCCCTTGTTTCACCGGGCCCCGTATAGCACCCCCTGTACTGCCTTTACGGCGGCCCTTGTTGAGGCTGAAGATATGGGAGCAGTAGCACTGGCCGGACCCAATTCCTCTTGCTCTTGGAGCTGCATTGAACTAACTGGACCAATTTATTATATATTTTGAGAGTCAGTCCATTTTAGAACGACTCAGACTCCTGCAAAATGAACACCGACTCCGACTCCACAGCCCTGGTGTGGACAGAGCCTTGCAGTTTTAACATAGGTCGTCACTTATCACTCCCTTGAAAAATGTGCCCAGCCATAAAGTAATACAGGTGCAGTCATACAATATTGCTGTTCAGGATCCTAGGAAAGCGGAATAACTTTTTTTTCTCTTTAGGAGTAATGCTTTAATTTGATGCTATAATACTTGCTTTGACTGCGTCTATGCCTGTGGTGACTCAGTAAACTAAATTAAGCTAATGAATGTACAACGCCCGGATAGAACTATAGTGAGAATTGTATCCCGCACAGCATGACTGTCATCTGTTACTGAAAAAAAATATCAGACTACCCACATCAAAGTAATCCGCACAATCGATTCACTCCAGTACCACACCCTAAACATTTAGAAGTCACACACATTCCCATCTGCCCGGCATAAATCCTGCCCAAAGGCTTCAGCGTTTATTACTGTTCATAAAAGACGGCGTCCTCATATTAGGACAACATAAAGATTCATTTAACCTGTTCCCCTGTTTAAAGGGGTTTTGCCACAAAGTAAAATTGACGTGGGAAGTTTGCAAATTAAACATTTTCACCATTCATCATCATTAAAAATTCTGGACCGTTTTTGTTTTAGCTGCTCCTTTAGGGCATGTCCCCACGGCACGGGTTTTTGGCCGGTTTTTCAGGCGGTTTGCGGTTTTGCAGACCGCCAGAAAAAACGGCCGAAAATGAGCACAATTGTGCTCTATGGAAAACCCGTGCAGCAGTCCCCACTGCACGGGTTTTCTGTCCGGCGGTTTTGCCGCCCGCAGTCCGGCCGCAAAACATTGTGCAAGCACAATCTTCCGTCCGGTTTCCAGACGGAATCTGTGCTAGCCAATGTGAAGGGGGAGGGCTCATCGCAGAGAAAAGCCGCCCCCCCCGTGGCCCTGGGGACGGCCACAAAACAGGACAAATACCATCTGGTTATTTGTCCTGTGCCGTGGGAACGCACCCTTAGTGATGCATTGTTTACAGCTCGTCTCCAGGGGATACGAATAGTGACGAGACCTCCTCAGTGCTGGCCGTACATGTTCAGACGTCACCTCTTCTCTCAGGCAGCTACTATCAGTCTTATCCCTGCTTAGTAATCACACACACTCACTGCTGAGCGAGTGTTCAATCCCAGGTGCTGTCATTCTACTCCTGTCCACTGTTCTAATTAGTAATTATTCAAACAGTGCAAATAAATAAAAAAGAAAACTCAAACAGGTCTGTGCATTGATAAAGAGAAAAAAAAAAAAATTAAATGGTTTGGTTCCTGCAGGGATTTGAACCTAGGACCCTTGTGCTGTGAGGCAAAAACAACCTCTGATCACATTGTAGCTACTCTCGGCTAATTACATAAACAGTCCTTTCTTTGACTAGAGAGAGGAAAGGCCTGGTGATGTCATCCTGCTGGGTAACATGATATGCAATTCAAACAAAATCACACACACCCCCTTCTGAGCACTCAGAGCTGAAGAGATGGATACAGGAGGCATGAAATGAGATTGTGGCAAAACCCCTTTAACCTGAAATCCCAACAAACCCAATTGTTCTGGTATTTGTAGTTCCACAAGTGGGTGATCACTGCCTATTGCCTTCATATTTGTGTAAGAAGGGTGACATGTATGTACCGGGCTGCGCCAGTATTCTGGTGTCCTTTCAGCCCAAAAACCGGCGCAGCCCTGTTCTCTTGATGTATGAGCAGGC
Organism: Phyllomedusa bahiana; assembly: GCA_025379985.1. Lineage (NCBI taxonomy): Eukaryota > Metazoa > Chordata > Amphibia > Anura > Hylidae > Phyllomedusa > Phyllomedusa bahiana. The sequence continues at coordinate 19,452 of JAODAL010006754.1, forward strand.
GCACTCCAAAAGTAGGCGCATTATGCGGTGCCCAAGGCACTTTGTAATGCCCAAGATGTGGGGCTTGCTGGAGGCACCGCACCACAACCATTTGATTCTACACATCTATGAGTGGAGGGTAGCAAAACTGGGCACATTACTGCTGGGACAGCCAGACCAAGTGGTTTACCTGAGCCCGAGTTGGATGCGCCAAATCTATGACCCGCATTAGAACAGGTTCATACATTCTGGCGCATTTTACACTACTAATAAAATGGACGTGTGGGCGCCAAAATTCATACATGTCGCCCTAATTGTCGGACAATCCCCATATTCTTCCTAGAGGATTAGTTGCTGAATCCCAAGTTTTAGGGTCGGTTTACACAATGGATATGAACGAGGAATTCAATGCAGATTCCGTGTAGGATACCTCTTCGCAATCCTTGTGTATTTCGACAGCCGTTCATTTGAGTGGCCAGTCTAGGCAGATTTCAAATCTGTGGTGCCAGGGGGGAAAGGGGAAAAAAAAAATGGATTCATCCATTCTTTTGAGCATGGAGATGGAGATGGCCCCTACAAAACCCCCTCAAATAACAAGGGGTGGGGGGCTTCCTCCATCTTGAGACCAAAAAAAATTAAAAAAAATAAAAATCTTCAATATCCAGAGAAAAAAAGCCTTTTTTTACCAACGAGAACTGTGACTGTGGAAAAGCTACCCCAGGCGCTGGCCTCAGCAGGAAGAGGTGAGGGCTTCAGGAAAGGCTTCGATAATTACTTGTAACTAATAGGAATACCCACACTACTCACCAAAACCTAGGGCTATTTGGCTTTTGGTTGAAATTTCAGGATGAACATAAAATTACTTGACAGGCTTTTTCAATGAACTAAATGAGAAGATCTCTTCCCTTTAGAGGCTCACGTCCAACTGTTCAATGTTTCAGTACTTTTTGCACAACTTGCTGATCTCTAACAAGGAGCTTAATGATAAAATTCACAACAGGTGTTTGATCCCTGATTCGCCCAATAAATTTAGGGGATCAATTTGTATTGGGATTTAAACAGTCCTCCTCATCCTGCTGTTCATATTGTGACATCACGAGAACGCCTTACAATTGATCCAGTACCGCGCCACTGCCAGGCTTCAAGCCGGATGCTCTCAGATGGAAGTGGCCACTGAGCTTCATAAACAGGTTGCATATGTGGTAGGACAATGTCGCTCTGTTTACCTCTATAGTGCTACGGCTACGTTACGATATCCGCCAGGGTACTTTTTCCCCCCACTTATACCCCATTGGAGACCTGTAACATAGGCATTAAACATAGTGCAAACTCAGAATCAATCAACAGGGTCTGTCAGGTGCTGCTGGTAACCATTGTGTGAACCATTCAGCAGTGGTGTGAACAGAGCCCTTCCCTCACTACCCCTCATCCTGACTATTGCCCATAACTATTGGCTGAATGGGAATGCCGTTTCAATATGGGGAGGGAGAGGCTTGCAGGTTTCCCCTCCATTTACCCTATGGGCAGGGGCATAGCTATAGGGGGTGCAGAGGTAGCAGTCGCTACCGGGCCCTGAAGTCTGAGGGGGCCCCAAAAACCCTTCTGCCACAGCATCAAAAATGGCACATGGTAGCTTAGAGACCCCATTTCACTATTTGCACTAGGGCCCAGAAGCTTCAAGTTACGCCTCTGCCTATGGGCCCAATGCTCAGTTTGATCGTTCCCATGCCATGGGGCACTTTGTCCCTCCTGCCTCATCCAGTTGTTTGTGAGCGCCGGACGCATGCGCGGCATTAACATCAAAGTGCCATGCGCAATGTAGTGTCGAATTTGCCGGGCGCATGCGCTGTATAAACAGACATGGTGGTTTGAGTGACGACATGGACATGCACAGTGCGAACTGGACGCCGCCGCCGCGCTTGCGCAATGCAGACATTGGGACGCGGTGGTAGGAATAATGACCGTGGAGATATAGCTGATTGTACAACAGTTAGGTAGGTGTTTTTTCTGTATGCAGATGAGGAGGTGTATTTAAAGAGGTCCCCAGGTCATTTGGGTGACGCTCTGCTATCATGGCGCAATTCATCTCTTTTTGGTCTACCTAGGCTCCCCTGATGAACCTGAAATAGGGGAAACGCGTCGAGAGATTTATTGTTTTGGAGGGTGGACCATAACCTTTAGCCCTATTTGAGGGAAATACTAGGGGTACTTTAGGGTCGATACCTGGCTTTGTGGGGCCGCTCTCATCAGGGCGATGACCCCATTAGGATCCCTTTAGGGTCTAATAGGGTTGGCACAACGGAAAGTATATTTGTATAAGGGCCTCATATGATGAAATGTTTTTTCATCATTGTGACAGTCATCATTAGGAGACCAGTGGAGTACAAGTATCGTGAGTAAATATATTTTTTCTGTTTACTGGTTTGTAAACTGTGCCCTAATAGGAAAGTTTTGATGGTGCCTTAAAGGAGTTGTCTCAGTCACCTATCAGAGATCAAACCGGTCTGGTCATTTGAACCCGGGGGGTGACCTATTTTGTAGGGAGTAAACCAGTCTGTAGCTAAGCAACCAAGCGCTGGCAGCCTATCAGGAGAGTCAAACAGGTCTGTAGCTATAGCAACCAGGCTGGCAGCCTATCAGGAGAGATCAAACAGGTTTTGTAGCTATAGCAACCAGTGCTGGCAGCCTATCAGGAAGATCAAAACCAGGTCCTGTAGCTATACAACCAGTGCTGGCAGCCCTATCAGGAAGATCAAACAGGTCGTACTATAGTTGACCTGAGGAGCTGATCAGCCCATACAAGAGAGATATCTAGGAATAGGTAGGACACTATTAATGGACATATATTGCAAAGTGACTTTGTTTTTTTGCCAAGATCCTTTAACATAGATACAATCCTTGGTAGTGAGACCACCCCTTTAATATATGTATAAGGTATACTTATCGTTAAAAGAGTTTTTTGTATATGTATTTTAGTCAGTGATTAATAAAATTTAACGGTTTAATCAGGGGGGTGTTTTTTGGTTTATGGTGACTGATTTTGATACCATTGGAACTTTTACATATGAATATCGGTGAAACTCATCTAAGACCCCCAATGTCTAGTAAAACTAGAGCTGTGTACTAGTTCAACCGACAAAGCAGCTGTTCCCAGTTACAGCGTGCAGGAAAGAGGGCCGCAGACCGGCAGTTTTTGCTATCTGGCCGCATGCTGGAAGCCTACCACGAAACGGCATAGAGTTTCCATGCCGCCTCCATCATTAGGCACATGAGACAATATTAAAAGTCTGCAACGCTGAGGGACAAGTCTGGAGAAATAATGATCAGAGTCTTAGATTTCACATGACAGTCATCAAGCAAATTGAAAACAAGTCCTCCTATTCCACCAAGTGCAATACTCACTATCCAGGGGAGGGTTTGTGGCGAAAAGACTATATCCGATACTACGCAGGGCATAAGCTCTGACAGGCAGGACCCCTGGGATTGTGAGCGTATTGTTCATCTGACATCTTTAAAATAATACATGTAAGCATTTTCCAGATGTTTCGACGCTCCCTCCCTTTAAGTTATGTATGATGGGGGAAGGGAGAGGGCCAGGATCATTGTCTGGAGAGGAACAAGTATTTACAAGCATACCCGTCTTCAGCTGGCCCGCCGAGGCACATACTAGACACGCTGCCCAGAGTCTCAAAGACAGTAGAGGAATGTGCTGCCGGTGTGAAGCGGCCAGACCTTTATCGACTACATAAGCAAATCCTTTAAATTGTGATAAGAATGAAGATAGACAGTGGGGCAAAGGGACAAAGAAATGAACATTATATAACTTGGGAGCATGGTTCAAAGTAGGGGCCGGTATGGAGGCACGTGGAGCACTACGGGGCTACATGAAACCGCATGGTGCTACTGTATGGTGCCGTTTGAAAGGTGGTAACGTTCCTCAATAGGGACAGGCACCATGTAGGTGTGTGGAGACTTGGGGTGTGTTTACACGGTAAAGACCAAATACCCACCGGGAAATCCCAACCGGTAGTTGGTCTCTTTTTGGCACTCCTGGCGATAGCCTTTGTCCGCGTTTTACGGATTCAAGCCGTCCCCCTTCACACCCACATGTTCATTTTTCCGCCTGAAAAGCCGATGCAGGGAGGGAAGAATGAACAGGTTATTGTCACTTGGGATACATCAGTGTCCTCAAACTGCGGGTGCCTCCACTGTTTGGAAACTAAACCTACACAACCCCCATCAATGCATTTATATAATCTATAACATTGGGCATGATGGGAGTTTGTAGTTTCCCCGACAGCTGGAGCCCCGAATTCGACCACTGGTATAGGGTTAGTTTTACAAAAAGTATAGCATTTAGTCTGTTGAGAAGTCCCTGATGAACCTCAGTAACTTATGGGGAGACCGATAGGGTCAGAGGATTATAGTATGTATATGACCTATCTATATAGTCTTGGCAGCAAAGTATTATAGGTATCACCTTAGTTCTTCCAGATGGAGTCGCCCTTATCGGGGCGGTTGCTCAAGCTTTTTGATAGTAGAAGACTGTTTATAGTGAATAATTATGTAGTGATTAGGCAAGTTCATCAACGGCTTATTGATTGCCAGACGTTATTGCGGGGCCGGATTTCGCCCCGCAATTACGCCGGCAGCAGTGCAGTGGGGCGGGGCGGGGGGGGGGGTTTGGGGGGTCGGCAGCTCGCCGGCCCCATAGACTGTCCTTATCTACGGCACGTACGCGCCGGAAATAATTGACCTGTCACCTTCTCTCCACCCGGCGGATTCGTTCGGGCGGGAAGGTAGAGGCGTGAATCCTAGTTGAGAACTGTGGATACCGTAGTTACTGGACGGGATTTGGGATCCGTACTGCAAAAGCGCAAATACGGCGCGCAGTACGGCTCCAATCAGTCCCAGAATAAGCCCTGTGAACGAGGCCTTAGAGTGTGGCTTTTAAATAGATATATTAAAGGTTAAAGGGGTTTTGCCACGATGTAATGTTGACGTGGGATCCTCCAAAAGGGGTATTTAATACTTTTCTAAATATATGCATTACAAAAAGTGAAGCCTTTTGAGAGCTACAGCCATTGCTCAGTCCCTCTTAGTTTCCTGAAAATTTACATTAGACACGACCAGGACCATGACAGGAGCTGAATCTGGCCGGCTTCCCATGTTTGCACTTTTATCTGATGATAGGGAACATGAAGGAGCTTGCAAGGGGCTGGGGAGAAAGTGCAGTGTATGAGTCTGTCTGCTGTATAGAGAATCCACTGTTGTAATATTCTTAGTTGAGTAAACTTTAGAGATGCTCCCTGCTTCCTCGCTCTCTGCTCACCCCCTTCCCTCTCACCCCTGCAGCAGTACATGACCAGCATGATTTGTTTATATTCTCTCCTGAGAAGATAAGAGGTAAGGAACTCACTTAGTGGCAAAACCCCTTTAAGTTTTAGTGTGATTAGTAGGTAGATAACTCCTTTTTGTGGCTTTTTTAGTTTATATTGTGGGGTTATTGTCAAAAGTATCTTGGTCTAGGCTCCAGTCAGAATCCATGAGGCAATAGTGGTTACGATAAGAACGAACATGTTCTAAGTTTATCGGACCGCTGGTGGTGTCAACAACGGTTTGTAAAATTGCAAGCTGTCTGAAAAGCCAACAAATAACCTGTGCTGTGGGAACTCGGGGGATGTTCACATGGCCAAAGAGGTGTTTCCAAAGGCCTTGATGGCATATCCCAGTGATACGCCATCATAATCTGATAAGTGTAAGACCCGCACCCATCTCGGGAACAGCCCCCAAAAGTATCGGCTCAGAATGGAGAGTATGACCAGCTCTCCATTCTGAGCGGAGACGTTTGGGGGCCCGTTAGCGAGATAGGTGGTGGTCCCTCAATCAGACTTTGATGGCATATCCTAGCAAGATGCCATCAAAGTCTATAGTGAGAACACCCCTTTAAACAAATGTTTTTTTTTCCTGATATCACATAACATTTAAGAAGCTAAACATACAATAGATCAGAGTAGCCACTAGCTGTAGAAACTACATGTACATACCGTAAGCAAGCAGCACACAAAAAGGGACACCAAATCTTTACCTTCTTAAAGGGAACGTGTCATTAAAAATGACTTATTTTTAACTCACATTTTTATGAATTTTTAATTTTTTGATTTTCCATATCACTTTGAATATATTATTATTTTTTTTAATTCTCAAGTCCTGCAGTCTGCTCATTATCAGCACTAGCAGGATTACACTGAAAGGTGACACCAATGTGTATAGATAACACAGGATCTACCAGTCACAATAGGAGATGGTCACAGCTCCCCCTCTCCTCCTCCCTGTACACTGACTTCTTCCCAGGTCACAAAGCATGCCCACAACACTCTCCTATTGAAGTCAATGTCAATGAGTCAGTCTTATTATTATTATTATTTATTTTATAGCGCCATTGATTCCAGGGCGCTGTACATTCAGGGGATTACATACATAACATAAGTCAAACATTTACAATAGTGACAATCTCTGACTAACAACAGGTACAGAGGGAGAGAGGCTTAAAGGGGTTGCCTCACTACATCGATTCAGTGGGTCAAAAGCAAATTGAGGATTTGTTACATCCAACAGAGGGCGCTTGAGCTTCTCAGCTCCTTTCCCATAATGCCTTGTGATATGCAGATGCTTTGTGGAGTGCAAAAGGCAATTTCAAATCTCCACACGCCTATATAGGTGCTCTCCTTGAGGAGAGATCTTCCCTTTCTGAGCCACTCATTGCCTCCCACTCAGCCAAGCCAGCGTCGCTCTGCTCTGTACTGACAAGGGGCAAAACCCCCGAAACAGCTGTCTGCAGATGGGTGATGCTGGCTTGGCTAAATATCCCTTTTGCTTTCTAAAGACCCAGTGGGTCTAAAGCAAATTGAGGATTTGTTACATCCAACAGAGGGCGCTTGAGCTACTCAGCTCCTTTCCCATAATGCCTTGTTATATGCAGATGCTTCATGGAGTGCAAAAGGCAATTGTGAATCTCCACACGCCTATATGGCGCTCTCTCTAAGGAGAGATCTTCCCTTTCTACATCGATTCATCACAGTCAGTCCCTGTTTTCTCAGTTTCAGTTTTGAATTCAGGGGCGTGTTTACTGGCCTGCTGTGAAGAGCTGCTGAGGACACCAGGTCTGTAGCTATAGCGACCAGCGCTGGCAGGCTATCAGGAGAAATTGAACAGGTCTGTAGCTATAGCGACCTGAGGAGCTGATGCAGCCCATACAAGAGGGGATACCTAGGAATAGGTAGGACACTGTTAATGGACACATATTGCAAAAGTGACTTGTTTTTGCAAGATCTTTAACATAAAAAGCAATCCTTTTAGTGAGACAACCTCTTTAAGGCTCCCATGTGCATGAAGCTGCTGTAAAGTATCTTTTTGACTGCTGTCCTTACAATCATATACAGATGACTGAATTGAGAAATAAAATAAAAACGGCAAAGAAGAAAAGAATATGGATCACGGTCTTGTTTTAATAAGTAAAAAATAAAAAAATGGCCGACAGATTCCTTTAAGATTCCCCAGACTGTATCCAGCAGAAAATTAGTAATACAAATAACGAGCATAGACTTCTTCCGGAATCTGGGCCTGGACACTGTTCTCGTCTCTCAAGATTTACGTAACATTACTCTAGTAACCAGGCTCTGCCCAATTAGTAAATAGCCAAATAAGTTCAACCTATGTTAAACATCCTTGTACCTGAGGACATAGAAAACTCCGCCAACAAGGTACATGAAGGCACAACGTTCACAAAATTTAATGCAGTCTGACAGCGTGGTCACATACAGACTGCAGTGCATGGTGCACACACTGGATCACCATTACTGCTGGAGGTATACATTGCATAAGGAATACATATATATATACGGCTTCTTCCTACAGACAAAGCCTTTATGACCCCAGGCTGACCGTCTGGATCTAATGAACCACCACTGGCGCAAACGGGAGACGATCGTATTCATGCATGCATCTACCATCTGCCACGTGTCCAACATGCCCATCACATTTACGTTATGGTCCACTGTCCTCTTGATCTTCTAAATTGCACAATTTTACATCAGATAGTTCCCCACCTAAATAACCCCTGAATCTCAGAATTATGTAAGCCAAAACGACTTTAGGTCTTGTCCCAATGGTTTCCTCAACCCCCTTCAACCACAAAGCTTTATGGTGTGTTCCTTTTGGTCCTTTCCACCTTCAAAGAGTCATAGCTTTTTTGATTTTTCAGTTGACAATCATATGAAGAGGTTTTTTTTTTGGTTTTTTTTTTAAGCAGGACGAGAAATTTGTGGATGGTGGAATAAAGAAAAAAAAAAAGTTAAGTGTGTGGCATAAATAACATGTTGCGGTAATAATATGCTGTAGGTCAGTACGAATATGGTGAAATCAAAGTTATATAGTTTTAGTTCAATTTTACTACTTTTACAAACCCATTTTCCAATAAATTAAAAAAAACCAAAAAAAAAAAAAAAAAAACAACTCATCATTCTACCATTGCTGCACCTGTGCGAGTGCTTTTTTTTTGGTGGAGTGAGCTAAAGTTTTTATTGGCATTACTATATTATGGGGTACATATAACTTTTGATTGCTTCTTATGCTATTTTCCTGGGGTAGGTGAAGTGACTAAAAACTATTTTTTTTAACTTTTTGTTTTATTGACCTTAGGGTGCTTTCACACAGTGCGTTTTTGATGCTTTTTTTTGTGCAGGAATTAAAGGGGTTTTGCCACGAAGTAAAATTGACATGGGAAGCTTGCAAATGAAATAAACATTTTCACCATTCATCATTATTAAAAATTCTGCACCGTTTTTGTTTTAGCTGCTTCTTTAGTGATCCATTGTTTACAGTTCGTCTCCAAGGGATACGACCAGGGCTGAGACCTTCTCAGTCCTGTTTGCACATGCTCAGACATCACCTCTCCTCTCAGGCAGCTACTGAGTGTTCAAACCCCAGGTGCTGTCATTCTACTCCCATCCTCTGTGCTTCTTAGTAATTAGTCAAACAGTGCAAATAAATTTAAAAAAAAGAAACCTCAATGAGGTCTGTGCATTGATAAAGAGAAAAAAAATTCCACAGATGTGGTTCTTGCAGGGATTTGAACCCAGGACCTTTGTGCCTGGAGGCAAAAGTTTTAACTCTGAGCTACAATGTAGCTCCTTACAGTTCTACACATACACAGACCTTTCTGTGACTGGAGAGAGGAAAGGTCTGGTAATGTCATCTTGCTGGGTCACATGATATGCAATTCAAACAAATCACACACGCCCCCTTCTGAGCACACAGAGCTGAAGAGCTGGATACAGGTGGTATGAAATGAGATTGTGGCAAAACCCCTCTAATGCTGTACATTGCTGCACAAAAAACGCATTAAAAACGCACTGTGTGAAAGCACCCTTAACCGATTTTAAATAGTTCGTACATATCAATTAGGGCATGTCCCCACGGCACGGTTTTTCGGCCGGATTTGCGGTTTTTCAGACCGCCTGAAAAACCACCCGAAAATGAGCACAATTGTGCTCTATGGAAAACCCGTGCAGCAGTCCCCACTGCATGGGTTTTCCGTCCGGCGTTTTTTCCGCCCGCCGTCCGGCCGCAAGACATTGTAGAAGCACAATCTTCCGTCCAGTTTTCGGACGGAATCTGTGCTTCTCAATGGAGGGGGGGGGGGCTCTTCTCCGCTCATCACGGAGAAAAGCCCCCTCCCACCCCCCCACCCTCCCGTGGCCGTGGTGATGGCCGCAAAACAGGACAAATACCGGCCGGCAAACCGACCGGTATTTGTCCTATGCCGTGGGGATGCACCCTTATGTTTCTCTCTCATGGTTATGTATTACTGTTTGTTTTTGTTTTTTTTTATATCATCAATGTGAAAGCGACTTTTAGAACGCTTAAAGGGTAGTCCCCACCATAGAATTTGGTCGTATTTCTATAGGATTTGCCATCAAAGTTTGATAGGTGTGGGTCCCATTTTTTTGGGACCCACACCTATCTCACAAAAGGGCCCCTGAAAGTATTGTTTCAGAATGGAGAGTCGATCGCGCTTGCACACAACTCTCCATTCCGTTCTACTTTCGGAGCTCGTTCCCAAGGAAGGCGTGGGTGCCAGAGGTCTTCTCAAGATGCCCTCAGAAACTATGATGTGAACACACAACTGCATAGGAACTGGGAACACAAATGTTCTAATTTATTTTCTTGGAAGATTATTCGGAGACTGGATTCATTTTTCTTATTAGATGCATTGAAATGAAACATTGGTTGCAAAAGTGGCTTTACCCTTTAACCCCAAAACATTCACAATAAATATATATTTGTGATTTGCATTAAACTTTTAGTTTTTCCCACTGTGGGATCTGGGATTCCCACAAGCACAATACACTGCAATATTTCTGTGTTGCAGTGTATAGTTCTAGAACTGCTATGTAATCACACCCTGGAGTACTTACATGTCAGACCTCAAGGCCTTCAATAGACCCCCAGCTGCCATGACAACTACTCAACACCCCATGGGGAGGAGTGAGGGTCAATCAGGGACAGAAGAAACCTTATCTAACATCTTGGATATCACGGTCACTATCGACTGCACCATTTAAGAGTCCCCTATGTTCACAACCATTGTGGGAGAACATCAGTACTTGCCGAACGGAGCAGGTGCCACACATGAGCCTGCTCCATGCACTCTGCTATATAATGTCAAGCAGAGTGTATGGAGTAGGCTCATGTGTTGCACCTGCTCCATTCACGGCAAGTACTGATGTTCTCCCACAATTAACGTGGGGGGTCTAAGGAAGGCCTTGATGTCTGTCATGTAAGTACTCCAGGGTGTGATTACATTGCAGTTCTTCAACTATACACTGCAACACAGAAATATTACAGAGTATTTTACTTGTGGTCAGGTCCCACAGTGGGAAAAACAACAAGTTTTATGCAAATCACAAATATACATTTTAAATGTTGATTTGGGGTTAAAGGATAAAGCCACTTTTGCAACCAATCTTTCATTCCAATGCATCTAATAAGAAAAATGAATCCAGTCTCCGAATAATCTTCCAAGAAAATAAATTAGAATATTTGTGTTCCCAGCTCATATGCAATTGTACATGTTGTCATGGCAACAGGCAACAAATAAACTGTACTGTAGTCTGACCCTTAAAGGGGTTTTCTCATCAGAGTTGAGCTGTTGATCCCTTTTACAGCTTCAAAACCCGTGGCATGTCTCTCCTCCCAGTAGGCAGGTCGTCTCTCACTGAAGAGTTATGACATCATCATTCTGTGTGAGCAGTGAAAGGGAGAGGATGTCACAGCTCTGTAGACCTCTTGCTATGGTTCTCATGTCTGCAGAGCTATCACCTCCCTCCACAAGCTCCTTGTAACTTGCATTGTTGTGAGCAGTTATACACACAGCCTGAACTTCTGAAATAAATGTGAGAAATGCACTCTGCTCCCTCCTCTGTTATCAGGCAGGATGTAAAAGGGAGCAGAATGTATAAGGCTATCTTATATGGGTGATGGGAGCAGACTGTATGGCTGTGTTATATGGGTGGGAGAGTGAATCTAGCAGCTACAGACTCACTAATTGCCCAGATCCTTTACATAGAGCCGAGATAGGAGCATAGAGAAGCTGAGGCACCTAGTTTCACTTTCAATTTACACAGCTCAGAGGGGAGTAAGCGCAAAGTGCAGACAGCCAATCACAGCACAGTGGGCATTTCCTATCCAGGGGGCGTGTCCCAACAGACTGAATGACAGTCATCCAATCACAGAAAAGGAGGCGTGGCCCAACCACCTGCTGCAGAAATAGCTATAGACGCACAGATTAGCGGATATCGGCTATACTAAGTGATTTAGGTAATGCAAACCAATTGCAAAAGTGCTTATTTTTACTGTCCCCATCATTAGAGATATGCTCTTTGTATCGAGAAAACCCCTTTAAGTCATATCACATCCATCTGTCTACAGTTTATTGCCTTGATTCTAAATGTAGGTTAATAAGAATTAGGGGACTTTTGAAAGGCAATACAACTGCAGAAGCAGACTAGACACAGGCTTTGAAGTCTGTTACCATGGAGACATATCTGTCGCCATAGGAGCTGTAGCCACAAAATGGTATCCCACCCCAAAATGCCTAATAATCCAGCAAATTTAATAGCCCAACATACAGATACAAAAATACAGTGTGGCAATGGACGTGAAAACCATCTGTGACCTTTCATGGCATCTAAGGTGGGATTAGTTCTCCCGATACCTCTTAGGTAATGTCTGAGGGTCTAATAAAGCTCATAATAATGACCTTATCACATTCTTGGTATTCCTCCAAATATTCTCCCCCCTCTCCATCTTCAGGGATATCAGTTGGGCCTGTTGTCTCGCTCCATCATTTGTTTTTTAAGCGCACAAAGCAATGAAAGATTGAAGGACAGAACACAGAGGGCTGTTGACAAAGCTCTTCAATGTCGGAATGTTCCCTAAATGGCAGGCTGCCAGGGCGAGAGTAATAGACCCTTACATGTCTGCAGAGACAGTCATTTCCAAATATAACCTGGAGCCTGACAGGGACCGCTGACTGCACATGGCACGCTGCGTCAAAAGAAGAGGACGCGAACACCGATAAGAGCCAGACTGCGGACGGAGCGCGTAAACAGCCCCCAAGACCCACATGCTGCCCATACTGTACCTGGACCAATATTCATGGGCTCCCAAATACTTCTGACCTGACAGAGCTATGAAATATTTTGGAGGGTCTTAGTGCCCCATGCCTCTATGACAAGGGAAATTAGAACTTGTGTCAGGTGTTAGAACACCACGTGCTACAGAAGTCCAAATAGAATTTTTTTTTAATAAAAAATTTAAAAAAATAAAAAAAAAATCAAGAAGATTTGAATACGTACACAACATTATCACTGGAAGCAAAGAGTCAAAAGTGTCTTCTTAAAAAATGCCATCACTATGGTGATAAGCCTAATGCACAACCTACGGACTGTGATGACTAGGTGCAACCGAGGCCAAATGGGATGGGTCATTGGCCCCGCAATTACGCCGTGTGGGCGGGAGCGGGGGGCCAGCACCTCACCGGCCCATAGACTATCATTACTAGCGGTGCGTATTCGCCGCTAGTAAATTACATGTCACTTCTCTCCCCGCTCGGCAAATTCATCGAGCGGGGAGAGGAGACGTAATCCATAGTTCTCTATGAGAACTGTGGATTACCGTAATGAGTGGGACGTATTTCAGGCCGTAATTCGCGCAGTACGCCGTGAATTACGGGCTGAAATACGTGCCCAAATAAGCCATGTGAACATAGCCTTAGTGTGTGTTCACATGGGCAAAATTTCGGCGTATTTGCATACTAATACGAGCGAGATGCGCGCCGAAATTACGGTAATCCATAGTTCTCATAGAGAACTATGGATTACGCCTCGTCTCCCCGTGCGTACAATATGATCGTATTGTATGAGCGGGGAGATAAGCGACATGTCAATTACTTGCGGCGAATACGCGCCGCAAGCAATGCATTTCAATGGGGCTGGCAGTCCGCGCCGCGGGAGTACGCGCTGATCAGCACGACTCCTAAATCACCCGGCGTAATTGCGGCCGTACTGTTCGCGCCTAAGGATATGTCCAACGGTGTGTTGGATCCGATTTTGGATCAGTTTTTAGTTGAGTGTTTGGATCCGTGTTTCGGACCCTAAACGGACTCAAACACGCATCTAACCACGTGCAGCGTGATTATGTTGCTTTCAATGTAAAACATGCACCGACGTTCAGACAAGTGATCGCTGATGCGCGTCTCATTGCATCTTTCTGATGCGTCTTTCGAATCCGTTCAAAGAATTGTCATGTCAATTCTTGATCCGGCAGACGCCCTATTTGATACAAGGTTCGTTCCTCTGCAGAAAAAAGCGCCAAACCCACCTGATGTTGGATGCGATTTCTGCTGTGCTTTTGGATGCATTTTGCGGATCCAACATGCCGTGTGAACATACCCTAAAGCTACAATCACACAGTGGAATTTTTCATAAATGAAATTGGTGCAGATTTCTCCCTTGGATTTTATATTTTGTGCATGGGTTTTTATCACGGGGTTCAACTGTGTTTTTTGTGTCATTTAGGTTTTTGGCTCCTTGCAGAAGCCACGTGTGCAGTCACTTATGCAAAATGAAATATAGCGGGATGTTTTTCCTGCACAGAATTCCAATGGAGTTTGGTGTAGGAAGCATGCAGATTTCCCCAGGGACCCCTGACTAAAGGGGTTTAGAGGCGACCAAGGGACAGCAGGCCCCGACATTTTTAAATTTTAGCCAGATTTCATTTATTTTTTTAATTTGTTTTACGTCCCTCTGAAGCGCACGTCAAACTCAAGGCCCATGGGCTGCATCTGCTCTGCCATTTAATTTTGTGTGACCCACAAGAGCTTAGACAAAGAGGTATGGATACAGAAGGACCAGCTCTCCACTTTTTCCATTGGACACAGTCGAAAAGCCATAACATTGTTATTTTTCCCATCTACATAGCCACGTGGAGGGCTTGTTTTTTTGCAGGACAAAATGTACATTTTAATGGTGTCATCGACATAACATATAATGTACTGGGAAACCCAAAAATTTTTGTATGTTGGTGGAACATGGAGAAAAAAAAATGCAATTGCGCTGTTTTGTGGGCGTTTATTTTTTATGGAGTCCACTATTCGGTATAAATGATGTATTATCTGTATTCTGCAGGTCAATATGATTCAAGTGATGCCAAGTTTGTAGAGGGAATGTCATGTGCTCTATTTTTGCTGAAATACAATTTTCTGTGACCAATAACTTTTTTTCCCCACCTATGGACCTGCACCAAGGTTCATTTTTTTGCGGGCTGAAGTGTAGTTTCATTGGTACCATTTTGGGAAACATGTGCCTTTCTGAAGTTTTAAGGGACATGAAATGACCAAAAAAAAATCACAACACAAATTTGCCATTTGAAATGTTCTTTTCATCTACTGTGTTCAGTGTGCGGGATAAAGAATGTTATAGTTTCATAGACTGGACTTTTCGAACTCAGCGAAACTAATTATGTGCAACTTTTTTATTCTTTTATTTGTAAAATGGCCAAGGAGGAGGGGGTGTTGAACTTTTAATATTTATTATTTTATTAAGATTTTAATTAAAAAAAAAAAAAAAATTAAAACAAGGAGTCGCCCAAAAGGTATGTGACCACTAGGGGCAGCAATCACTTGTCCTATATACGTGTTTACAATGACACTGCTACCGTGTTTCCCCGATAGTAAGACACCCCCGATAGTAAGACGTAGCGGTGTCTTGGGGAGGTCGCCTAATGTAAGACGTACCCCGAAAGTAAGACGTAGCGCGGCCTGATGACGTCAACTTTCCTGTGCCGGGATGAGCGCCGGGAGGGCCCGGGGCAGCGAGGAGGCGGCGCGGGTGGCCCGCGCAGCGTGGCGGCGGCGGGGGGGCCAGAGCAGCGAGGAGGCGGCGCGGGAGGCCAGAGCAGCGAGGAGGCGGCGCTGGCCAGAGCGCGAGGAGCGGCGGGAGGCCAGAGCAGCGAGGAGGCGGCGGGGGGGAGGCCAAGCACGAGGAGGCGGGGCGGGAGGGGCCCGAGCAGCGAGGAGGCGGCGCGGGAGGCCAGAGCAGCGAGGAGGCGGCCGCAGGAGGCCAGAGCAGCGAGGAGGCGGCGCGGGAGGCCAGAGCAGCGAGGAGGCGGCGCGGGAGGCCAGAGCAGCGAGGAGGCGGCGCGGGAGGCCAGAGCAGCGAGGAGGCGGCGCGGGAGGCCAGAGCAGCGAGGAGGCGGCGCGGGAGGCCAGAGCAGCGAGGAGGCGGCGCGGGAGGCCAGAGCAGGAGGCGGCGCGGGAGGCCAGAGCAGCGAGGAGGCGGCGCGGGAGGCCAGAGCAGCGAGGAGGCGGCGCGGGAGGCCAGAGCAGCGAGGAGGCGGCGCGGGAGGCCAGAGCAGCGAGGAGGCGGCGCGGGAGGCCAGAGCAGCGAGGAGGCGGCGCGGGAGGTCCAGAGGCAGCGAGGAGGCGGCGCGGGAGGCCAGAGCAAGCGAGGAGGCGGCGCGGGAGGCCAGAGCAGCGAGAGGCGGCGCGGGAGGCCAGACACCCGAGGAGGGCGCGGGAGGCCAAGCAGCGAGGAGGCGGCGCGGGAGGCCAGAGCGCGAGGAGGCGGCGCGGGAGGCCAGAGCAGCGAGGAGGCGGCGCGGGAGGCCAGAGCAGGGGAGGAGGGCGCGGGAGGCCAGAGCAGCGAGGAGGCGGGCGCGGGAGGCCAGAGCAGCGAGGAGGCGGCGCGGGGGGCCAAGCAGCGAGGAGGCGGCGCGGGAGGCCAGAGCAGCGAGGAGGCGGCGGGGGAGGCCAGAGCAGCGAGGAGGCGGCGCGGAGGCCAGAGCAGCGAGGAGGCGGCGCGGAGGCCAGAGCAGCGGGGAGGCGGCGCGGGAGGCCAGAGCAGCAGCCAAGGTCAGGGGAGGAGCGGCGGGGAAGGCCAGAGAAAGGGGAGGAGGCGGCGCGGGAGGCCAGAGCACGAGGAGGCGGCGCGGGAGGCCAAGCAGCGAGGAGGCGGCGCGGGAGGCCAGAGCAGCGAGGAGGCGGCGCGGAGGCCAGAGCAGCGAGGAGGCGGCGCGGGAGGCCAGAGCAGCGAGGAGGCGGCGCGGGAGGCCAGAGCAGCGAGGAGGCGGCGCGGGAGACGGAGCAGCGGGGAGGCGGCGCGGGAGACGGAGCAGCGAGGAGGCGGCGCGGGAGACGGAGCAGCGAGGAGGCGGCGGGGGAAGACGGAGCAGCGAGGAGGCGGCGCGGGAGACGGAGCAGCGAGGAGGCGGCGCGGGAGACGGAGCAGCGAGGAGGCGGCGCGGCGTGGGAGACGGAGCAGCAGGGAGCCAGGTAAGTGTTTTTCTGCCTACAGCTGGCCCTATACCTGCCTACAGCTGGCCCTATACCTGTATACAGCTGCCTATACCTGCCCTATACCTGCCTACAGCCGGCCCTATACCTGCCTACAGCCGGCCCTCTACCAGCCCTATATAAACATACCCCCGAAAAGTAAGACATATTTGGGACTTTTGGGGGTAAAAAGAAGTAAGACGCTGTCTTAACTATCGGGGAAAAAACGGTATAATATAAGCTTTTCATTCAAGCCTATTACCCCTGCCATAGCTTTCGGCTGCCATGGCAACCGATCACCACCCCACAATTACGTCATGGGGAGGAATGCTGTGCGGCACCGCTCCTCATTCATTTAGACGCCGCTGCATCTAAACGAATGAACAGCAGGGATTGCAGCCAACTCCGATAACTGCTGTTAGCAGCTGCGAGTCCGCTCCATGCACCCTGCACTCCATTTGGATGTATGGATATGTCAAAATGTACATCCACAGGTGTGTCTCAAAAGCTAAATCAGAAGCTTCCAAATACAGGACATCATCATATGGGCTGTCCCAAATTGTTTAAAGGCAGAGTAATCCCAGTGTATGGGAACTTTTGACTTTGCAGAAAGCAATAAAAAATGCCTTAAAAAATTCTCTCTCATTATTCTGGTGTTTGGCAAATATAAATAATTTTGGCTCCTAATTGAACTAAAACAGGGAAGGTTTATTCTGATTTCATGTCAGATGTTGAGAAAAACATGTATATGTGTCTTTTTACATAGTGTATGTAAACTTATGGATATATATATATATATATATATATATATATATATATATATATATATGTGTGTGTGAAACCATAAGTTTACATGCACTTTAAAAAAGTCACATAAGTCATAATATATATATATATATAAAATGTGTGTATATGTGTCTTTGTATAGTGTATGTAAACTTTTGGTTTCAACTATATTATTGAGAGTGACACACACATTATATACGTATATAAATATGTGTGTGTGTCTCGGTATATAGTGTATGCAAATTTAATATAAGTTGAAACCAGAAATTTGCATACACTATATACCGACACACATTATTTATGTGTGCATATAATGTGTATCTCTCTATCAATAATATATATAGTTGAAAACAAAAAAATTTATATACACTATACAAAGACACGCATACACATATATGTATATCGTGTATGCAAAATTCTGGTTTCATATATATATATATGTGTGTATGCGTGTCTTTGTATAGTGTATATAAACTTTTGTTTTCAACTATATATATTATTGATAGAGAGATACACATTGTATGCACACATAAATAATGTGTGTCGGTATATAGTGTATGCAAATTTCTGGTTTCAACTTATATTAAATTTGCATACACTATATACCGAGACACACACACATATTTATATATGTATATAATGTGTGTGTCTCTCTCAATAATATAGTTGAAACCAAAAGTTTACATACACTATACAAAGACACATATACACAACATTTTTTTTTTATAATATTATATATAAATATAATATATATTATATATATATATTATATATATATATATATATATATATATATATGACTTTGTATAGTGTATGTAAACTTTTTGGTTTCAACTATATCATTGATCTATATATCTATCTATATATATATATATTTTTTTTTTTTTTTTAAACATACAAACATACACACACTAGATATAAGTAAAAGTAAAACTACTGAATGGAAGTTCTTGCAAGCTCTAGAAGTCTTTTCCACTTTACAGGGGGGGGGGGGGCCTCTTCAATAACGCATGTATACTTAAATTTATCTTTTAAATGCCTGAAATTTAGAAAAAAAGGGGCTCGACGAGGGTCACCAGTCTATTTTCAGGAACGCTTCCTAATTTACCAACTTTCTGTGTTCTCAATGGGGTCTCTTCATTCTATTCCCCATCACCATAACATTCCTACCCCCCCCACCCCTCCATTTGGTCACAGTACGCCTTAACTTCCCAGGGCGTGAAATCCCTTTTATTTCCCTTGTAGTCACCACCTGTGCCAGGCCATTCTGATTCCTTGTCCTCCTAAAACCTAATTTTAGCTTCATCCAAAGAGGGGCCGTTCCTGGGTTCTATTGGTCTTCCTGCAATCGAGTGCTTCTATTTTTACCAGGTCATAGTCTTATTGTTGGCATACCCCGGGTGTTCCGGCAATCAGGAGACATAAGAAAAAGGACATTGAATAACTATTTTGCATTAAATTCAATTAATGTTACAAAACACTTTTCAGTTCCGTCCTGGCTGGCCATTTCCCATAGAGAAATTTAAAAAGAATTGAAACGAATACAAAGAACATAGTACCGCATTCCGCAGTGAAAAGCCCAAAAAGAAAAAAAATTTCAACTTTTTTTTTTTTTTTTTAAATGCATATCCTATAGGTGGGGATGTTTAAGCTCTACAATGTAGGTCTGTTATGTGTAATTAGAGTCTCAGGAATGTCCAATATATAGGAAAAACAACTCCAGACCCCATCGGCATATAATGAATGGTTGTTAGTGTTTACACAAAGGTTCTAATTGACTTCTAATGAACCCCTGAAGACAATGTTTTTGGTCATCCGGAAGTGACGCCACAGAGTCAACACTTGACAGACTTGCACCATGAATGGTCTGTACTCTATAGTCCGCAGATCAAAGGAGGGAAATACAGAGAAAGGAAGTTTTAAATAACAATATAAAAGGGAAAAAAAAGTGTTATTAACACACAGTAGGAAAAAAGATACACTATAGTAATTAACCAGTATCTGGGAATTGCTTCCACACTCAACTTACAGCATCTACATACTGCACTGGGAAACATGGCAGAACTACGGATCAGTCTAGAAAACAATATTTGGTCTGCTTATCCCCCCCAAAAAATTGTTGAAAAAAAAAATGAGCATAGGTGCATGCTGGTGTGGCAGTAACATACAAACAATCTAATATCAGTAGCACACTACTAGCACTCAAAAAAAAAAAAAAAAAAAAAAAAACATTAAAAATAACAGGAACTTTTGGAAAAGCATTTCTGCTACTTAGAACCTCAAAAAAAAAATTCATGTATTCGAAGTTCACGTTTTTGATCTAAACTGCTTAAGCCCTCCTGCCAATCAGCAAGGGGACCTCAATACAGGTGGGAACCTAGGCTATGTGTTACCTCTCTTGGTGCCTGTTCAGACCTCCATACTTCAGGGAGAGAAGACTCCAGCTACAAGTTACTCTGCATTGATTTAAAAGCCTGTGCAGGTGGGTGGAGTGCAAGAAAACCAAAGAAGGGGCAGCCACTCCCCCATACAAGCGGTGTAGAAAACAATATTTGGTCTGCACATCCCCCCCAAAAAATTTGAAAAAAATGAGCACAGGTGCACACTGGGGGCAGTAACAAAACAAACACAATCCAATTTTCACAGAAAACTCTACTAGCACTAAAAACTATAAAAAAGAAAAAGGAAATTTTTTAAAAAAAGAATTTCTGCTATTTTAGAATCCCAAAAAAAAATTTTTTGGGAAGGTTTTTAGTTCACATTTTGATCCAAATTTGCTTAACCCACCTGCCAAAAAGCAAGGGACCTCATACAATGTTTGGGGCGGTGGGCTTAAGAGCAAGTATTCTAAGCGGGAGAAATCATTTTCCCAAAAATTCCTATTTTTTTTTTGATGGGTTTTTTAGTGCTATAGTGTGCTGTTTAAATTTTGGATTGTTTTTTTAAACTGCCACCTAGCATGCCCCTATACTTTTTTTAAATTTTTTTTCCCAAAAATTTTTGGATGTGCAGACCAAATTTGTTTTCAAGCCCTGTTTTTTGGGGGACGTCTGCCCCCTTTTTGGGTTTTATTTTTTTACCCACCCCCCCTGCCAGGCTTTTAAATAAATTGCAAGTAGCTTTTGCTGGAGTCTTCCCCCCTTTAAAGAATGGAGGTCTGAAAACCCACCAAAGGAGGAAACATCTAGCGTGGGTTTCCCACCTGTTTTAAAGGTCCCCCTTTGGATAAATTGGGCCAGGGGGGCTTAAGCATTTTTGGATAAAAAATTTTGAACCCAAGAACCTAAAATTTTTAAATGAAACCTAATAGCAAAAATTTGTTTTTCCCCAAAAATTTCCTATGTTTTTTTTTTGTTTCGTTTTTTTTAAAGTAGTGTTTTTCCCTGAAAATTAAACTCCCCAACATAAAACAAAAAATTACATGAAAATATAAAAGTTTTCAACAAATTTGGGTCACATTACCCTAAAAAAAAAAATTTAGAAAATCTGAAAATACACCTGGGAAATGGGACAATCAATTTTATAATTTTTTGAAAAACTGTTTTTTAATTAATGCTCTAATTCGGGATTCCTCAAGGGAGAATACACATGGGACAGATTTACTGAGGGAATTTCCAGCAGCAAATCCAGGATTAAATCTGCTACAGATTGGTCAGAATTTTACCCCAAATCAATTCAATGGAGTAAAATCTACAGAAACTGCAATAAAAAAATTGATAAATAGCGGATTTAAAAAAAAAACCCGCTCCCAGGAAAATTTTTCTACCTCAGGGGAAAAAATTTTTTTTTAAATCTCATAAAAGTGACTAGAAATTGAAATTTCGCTGCGGAAAAATAAAGTGAAACAACCCTGCATGTAAACGCTGAAGAAAATCTGCCACATGGATATTCAGCCTCAAAGGTCCCTATGCTTACAACAGAGTTCTATATACCTTTTTAACTAAACTAACCCCGAATTTTGTAAACCAATATCCATAAAACCCCTTTTGTTTTTTGGTTTAAAAGGGGAATTTTGCTGTGGATAACTATATATTCTCTAAGAGACATTACTGAATATTGCCATGTAACAGCAGGGGCGTAACAGTCGTATGAGCACCAAAGCCCTCCCCTGCACATATATATATATATATATATATACACACACATACATACATACCCCCATATTTTAAACACACCAGAGCTCTCACAAAAGTAAGTAAAAACCCCTCACATTTTTTTAAAAACATTGTATTATATTTTTTTCATGGGACAACATAAAGTATCAGTGTACAATTTTGTATAACAGTGAAAAATTTGGTGGGGTCCTCAAATAGCTCAACACAGAAATAAAAGCTAAACCTTTGGGCAACAAAAGGAGATAAAACCCCTAGGTGACAACAAAAGTGAGAAACAACCCCCTAAGTGCCCAAATTGACAAATTGTCCCCAAAAAAACACTTCTTTGGATGAAACACATCTACACTACAGTAACCAGATTTTGGGAAAACCGGGCCTGCTGGGAATTGTCCTCCACCAAAAATTTTCCCGGGCTGACACCTAATTTTTTTGGTTTGTCCCCAAAACTATTTTAGACCGCATTTGAAAAATTTTAAAAGGGCCCTCAGGCCAAAATGAAGACATTTCATGTGGCCCATAAGAAATTAGACTCTGCATGGGATGGACAATGTCTGGACACAGAGGTTGCAGCCGGCAGGGGCAGTGGTGCCAGCACAGGCAGTGGGCACCATTTTGAATTCAGAGCTTCTGGGCGCACCCCAAAACCGCAATGTTCAACAATTTACAGCCAGTGGCACAGTTCTGACAGTCCTACACAGGCAGCCTAGCCACCCTCCAATAATCCTTTGGGGGAAACCTAAAAACTGATGTGGGGGAAAGGATTTTGGGTCCTCCCTTTTCAAAAAGGGGGGGCTAGCTAGCTCCTTACTCTCTAGTAATAGGTCCATCATTGCAAGGCCCGGGGTTAAACGTGGCTTTAAAGAAAGGGGTTTCCTGGCACTCCGCTAAAAAAACGCCTCCTTTTTGAAATTTACACACGGGCCAGCCTGGTTTCCCATTAAACCTTAAATGCCCCCCAAGCCCCGCAAGCCCCAAAAAAGAAAAACGTAAATTTTTTTCTTTGGGCTTGGAATCCCGCGGGAAAATCATAACACTATATGAGAGCTATGATTTCACTGTATTTGCGGGGTGTACTTCAGGCGCATTGCAGCTCAATTACACCCAGAGGTACGTCTATGAACCACCCCAAAGGCTACACTATGAGAAAAGGGAAACCAAAATACGGTTTCCGGAAAATTCTAATAAAGGGCCCCGCAAATTTTCCAAATTTTGGGCACCCCCATTCTTTTTGAATAAAAATCCCAAAAACCCCGGGATTTCAAGTGAAAAACAGCGGATTATGGGAACACGTTCAAAGGGTTTTTTTGCCCCGGCTTTCGATTTCAAATCCCACCACAGCTCGGATTTCTATGGGGCCCCTAGGGGAGGGGAAAAAGGGGTTCAGGGGGAAAACCTGAAACGGGGCCCAGCTCACACTTTGAAAACAGACGGTTGCTAAAGGGTTTTGTGCTCCCTATTATAGGGAAATTTAAGGAACGTCGATTTTACTGCCATTCTGCATTCTCTGAAGTTGGATCGTTGCATGTTGCTACCGGAGGGTCGCAGAGGAGCGTTCAATGTCCAGTACCCTAAAAGGACTCTTTGAATTTTTAAAATTTCTCCTAAAGGGGCGAGTGCCCCCCGAGCCCTTTCCCTTTTTGTGGTGTTTTTGTCAAAGGGGGGATGTTTTTAAAACTGGATTTTTCTAAATACCGAATCCACCAGTAAATCACTGCCGTGTAGACGTAGCCTTATAGGACATCCCGGGCAATGTTCCCCAGACAACGCTCCCCAGTATTTTGAGGTCTGTTTCGGAGATTTGCACAAAACCTTTTCCCTTTTTTTTTGTTTTTTTTTTTTCCATGCCGCTTCCTTCTGACTCATATTAATAGATTAAAAAACCGGGGCCCAAATTTAAAGGGTTTCCATGGGAACGGGTTTTTGAGAGGGGGAAAATAATGGGAAACACGCCTGCGAATTCTGTCACATTCCCCCAACATTAGCAGGCAAGCGAAAAAAACGTCCCGGGGGGCCTAAATTTTATAACTAGGGCAGACAAAGGGTGGACGTGCCAACCCTAACGAACCAATCAGAATCTTCCAGAGGTTAAGACGTGCCAACCCTAACAAACCAATCAGAATCTTCCTGAGGTTAAGAGCCGTGTTTTGATTGGTTATTATGGACCATGGGAAATTTTCGCCCTTTCACGGGTCCCTGGATCGGGTCCCGTTCCTGTGTTTGCATCTTCATTTTCTAAAAAAGTGGCTGAGGAACCTTAGATCAAGGGTTCCCCAAACCCCTTTTTCAGGGGCCCCCCAACAGGGCCCTGTTTCAGGATTTCCTTAGCATTGCACGGGGGGTTAAAATTTTTGTCGTGCATTCTTTTGGGGAATCCTGAAAACATGACCTGTTGGTTTGGGCCCTTTAAAGGGCTAGAGTTGGGGAAACCCCTGCCTTAAAGCATATTAATTTTTAGCCTAATATCAAAAAAAGCCAAAATAAAAAAAACCACATCCCTTTAAAAAACCCCCCAAAATTTTTTTTTTTAAGGGCGACCATTTGTTTTTATTTTGCTTTTTTGACTTTATTCCGGTATCCGCTATCAGAATTTTTAGAAGTGGTGAGCTACACAAATGTTCTGGTATTTTTAGTTAAAACCAATATTCTTGGAAAACCATTTTTTTTTTGTTAATTTGGCAGTATTTTTTGTATTTTTGGGATTCCCCAAAGCAATTTACATATACCCCAACCACCTCCCCCCTGTGCCCAATAGAAAATTAACCCCATAATTTATTGATCTATGAACACATTCATCGCGAGTTCAGGATCAGCATTTTAACATAGCAGAGGTTTCCCAAATCGGGACCTTGCCCCTCCCAAAAGGGGCCTTGGGCCGGCTAGGGTGCCTTGGTAATGCTTTCAGAGCGGCAATACCACGAGACTTGCATTGTGGAGATCACGACAGAGCTTCAAATCCAAGACGGTGCCCATGTCCTGTACTGGCAGCACCGCCCCCAAACCCCAAACCCTTTTGGGGGTTGGGCCTGTTGGGAAAAATGGGGGCCGGTTTTTTCTGCACTGTTTCCTAACCATCCCTGCTCGCTGGGCTAAGCCTCACAAAACCCCATAAAATACGCAGGAGGATGGAGACAGCCTTTGGCCTTTAAAATTTTTCAACGTTTTTTCGCTATTATGGGTTTCCTTCCCAAAGGGGTGTTGGAGGGGACTAGGGTTTTTTGGGAGCTGGGCCAAACCCCCATGGGGTTGCTGAACAGAGCGGGAATGGGTTTTCCCCGTCCCGGGGGGGGGCGGCTTTTTCGGGGGGGGGGGGGGGGGGGGGGGGGGGCCCCCAAACCCCTGCAAACACTGGCCGTTTCCCATTGGGGGAGTGCGAGGGCCCGTACTTTTCCCTGCTTTACCTGTCCACCCTAAATCCCAGGTCTAAGCCCCCGCGGGGCCCCGTAAATGAAAATACAGGGGAAATTCAGCCCCCCCGGGCCCTTTTTGTTTGCCATATATGTCCTAGAAGGAATGTACTGAACAAAAACCTCCATATGAAGTTGGGGTCATATGGAGATACAGTAGAGGCCCCATGAAGCCCTAAAGGAGCGATATTCGGTTCTGTACAAAATCATATTGTTCATAGCAGAGCTGAGTGCTTAACCCAATGGCAAATATTACACACCTGGATATCCTGCTATAGCTTCAGGAATCATAAAACATGCAGAATTGCACAATTCAACATCAGAAAGGGGAATAGCTCTCCTTGGGAAGAGTATCATATAGGTGTGTGGAGTTTTGAATTGCCTTTTTGCCCTCCACTAAGCATCGGCATATCACAAGGCATTTAAGGGAAAGGGAGCGAAACCCCCAAGCGCCCTCCCTACACAAGCCACAATAGAGCAAGTGGGCCCTCCAAAACCCAAAAAAAGGGGGTTTTCTCACTAAAAAGATTTAACTTGCCTCACCCCCTTTTCCCCTTGGGGGTCACTTTGGGAATTTTAGGGCCCTTTTTAAATGGCTTAAAACTAGGGCTGCAGTAAAAAGCCAGGGCTGGACTAAAGCAACCAGGGGGCAGCCTATCAGGGGAAAATATGAACAGTTCTGTAGGGTATAGCAACCAGTGCTGCAGCCCTTTTAGGAGAGAGCAAACAGGTCTGTAGCTATAGCGACCTGAGGAGCGATGCCATACAAGAGGGAAAATTTTTCAAAAAGGTAGGACACTGTTTAAAAGGGCCATATTGGGAAAGTGACCCTTTTTTTTTCAAAGCTTTAACAAAAAAAGCAATCCTTGTAGTGAAGGGCAACCCCCTTTTGGCAAATATTACACAAACCCGGATACCTGCCATGGGTTTAAAAAATCATAAAACATGCAGAATTGCACAATTCAACATCAGAAAGGGGAATAGCTCTCCTTAGGGAGAGCACCATATAGGTGTGTGGAGTCTTGAATTGCCTTTTTGCCCTCCACTAAGCATCGGCATATCACAAGGCATTATGGGAAAGGAGCTGAGAAGCTCAAGCGCCCTCATACACATGCCAGAAATAGAGCAAGTGTCGTCACCCACTAATTCTGATGGAGTATGGGGGGAATAGACCAGGGGGTTGGGGAAGAATAGACCCGTGTCAAATTTGTCATACCTCAAATGGATACCCAGCTATACACACGTCTGCATCCTGTCCTGATCTCTGTAAAATTCTTGACTTTTGGATATGGGATGAACCCCCGCTCTAACTAGTACCCAATTCAAACCCAAGAAAAAATGCACAAATACGTTCTCCTTTGGTGTCAAAATGGCACAGCTTTATTCAAACCACATAAGTACAACAAACATGGAAGGAGTCAGGTGGAGTGCTAGACAATTGTGTGATATTCCCAGCTGTCTGACATGCAGCACCCGGCCAGACAGCAATAAAGGGGCGGCACGCTCTGGCTGCCATTCTAGCAGAGCCAGTACACTTTAGGGGCACCAATGACCCTACTGAAGATCCTCACTCCTGCTTAACCACCGTGCCCGCCCCTGTATGACATTACCATTATGCCATTTAAAGGGGGCCACTTCCAAAGTCAGCCTCTTACATATGAGATTTAACATCCTCTATTAGTTAAAATTATCCACCAAACTTACCTGCAACTTCCACCTGACTCCTGAACCACAACATAAAAGCTTGACGGGTTTATAATACCACATATACGGGGGCGTAACACCGGGTAGCAGGGGTGGGTTTGCTACGGGCCCCTGCCTTGGGGGGCCCCCGGGGGCAGCTGCTACGCGTCCGCTACCCCGGTAATGCCCCCCGGGCCCGCCGCTGAACTTAAAATTTCATGCGGGGGGCGGGGAGCTGCGGGGCCAGCGCAACTCCCTCTGAACGCCCCGGGCCCCCCGGGGCCCCACGTTCAAGGCACCTTTCCCATGGAGATAGCAGGAGGAGCCCGTCGCTCCCCTTTTACTTCCCCCTGCCGGCGCTCTGTGGTCACGTGGGCCGGGGACGTCACATCACCGCCCCGCCCGCGCTGACGCAGAGGTCGGGGAAAGGGCACAGGAGCGGCGCATGGGGGAACTGGACCGAGGCGAAAATTGTTTCATTTTACCTGCCCCCATATGCCTGCCTAACCCCCATAGGGGGCCCCCTTCCCCCCCCATATCCTGCCTATACCCCCCCATATCCCTGCATCCCCCCCCATTGCCCCCTATCCCCCCTATACCCGCCTATACCCCCCATATGCCTGCCTATACCCCCTCAATGCCTGCCTATCCCCCCTCATATGCCTCCTATACCCCCCCATTTGCCTGCCTATACCCCCCTCAATGCCCTGCCTATCCCCCCCAAAAATCCTCCCTTTATACCCCCTCTATGCCTGCCTATACCCCCCTCTATCCTCCCTATCCCCCTCACATGCCTCCCTATAGCCCCCCACATCCCTGCTATACCCCCACACCCTGCCTATAGCCCCCACATCCTGCCTATACCCCCCCATAGCATCCCTATAGCCCCCCATATGCCTGCCTATAGCCCCCTATGCCCCTATAGCCCCATATGCCTGCCTATCAGCCCCCATATCCTGCCTATAAACCCCCTATATGCCGGGCCTTACGCCCCTATAAGCCTCCTGCCTAACACCCCTATAACCTGCCTGCCTATACACCCCCAAAAACCCTGCCTGCCATACACCCCCCTATAACCTGCCTCCTTACAGCCCCCTATAAGCCTGCCTGCCTATACACCCCCTAAAGCCTGCGCCTATACACCCCCTTAAAAGTGCCTCCTTTTAAACAGCCCCCAAAAGCCTGCCTGCCTATACAGCCCCTATAAGCCTGCCCCTATACACCCCCCAAACCCCTGCCTGCCTATACACCCCCCTATAAGCTGCCTCCTATAACGCCCCCAAAAAACCTGCCTGCCTAACAGCCCCCTTAAGCCTCCGGGCCTTACACCCCCCTATAACCCTTTCCTCCCTATACACCCCCCCTATAACCCTGCCTGCCTAACAGCCCCCTAAAACCCTGCCTGCCGTACACCCCCCAAAGCCTGCCTCCCTGTACACCCCCCTATAACCCGCCTGCCTGTAAGCCCCCCTATAAGCCCCTGCCGTACAGCCCCCTATAGCCTGCCTCCTTCAGCCCCCTAAAGCCTCCTCCCTGTACAGCCCCCCTATAAGCCTCCTGCCGTACAGCCCCCTATCCTCCTGTACAGCCCCCATAGCCGCCTGTACAGCCCCCATATGCCTGCCAAACAGCCCCCAATGCCTGCCTGTACAGCCCCCATATGCCTCCCTTAACCCCCCCCCTATGCCTCCTGACGCCCCCATATCTCCCTTTACAGCCCCCATAGCCCCTGTACCCCCCCATATCCCTGCCTATTATATGGGCCCCTTTACTACAAAACCCCTCCCTAATGGCCCTAAGCCCACCTAACCCCTTTTACCTGTAGGCTCCCTATACTACCTAAACCCTGCCTGCCTTTTGGGGCACTATTGGCTACCTAAACCTTTCCTATTTGGACCCCCCATATATCCTATCAAAACCCTCCCCCCCTAAATGCACCCCATATAGCCGGGGGGGCAGGTCGGAAAATCAGATTCTAAGATTTTTGTGTCTAAATCTGCGGGACAAGTGGTGGGGAGAATCTCAAGATGGCGGACTGACCAATGCAAAACAATAGAGAAAGTCAACGACTGGGCAGAGAAAAAGTCACCTGTGATCACAAGATATAATACACTTAATCACTTATAGTCTGCACAGGGTGTGTACCTGCGTCTACCACAATGGTCACTTGGTTTTGGAAATACAGTCTGCGAGCCTTTTGTACACTGCTGTCTACCACTAATGGTCACTGTATGGGGTAATAACAGTCTGCAGAGCCGGTTTTCACTGCTGCTACCACTAATTTGGGCACTGTAGGGGTTTTATACAGTTTCAGGCCGGTACATCCTGTCTACCACTATAAGGGCACGATGGAGGAATATACGCTCAGAGCCTGTGTCATTGGTGTCTCATTAATGGTCCCTGTATGGTGGGGTTTTATACATCTGCAGGCCTGTGTACCTGGTGTCTACCACAAGGGCACTATATTATTATATTTTTATTATTTATTATTAAACAGTATTAGTCTTTATGTACTGATCATAAAAAGGGTAGGGGGTTTTTTATCACTATGGGGGGTAATTTGTGGTTGTTTGGCGGTATAACAGGGCCTTATGTAATAGCGTTATTGGTAAGTTGGTCTTGTGGGATTTGTTTGTAGCATATGATGGGAGATGTATGGTGAGGGATTTGCCCCTGGTATTATCTAAATTTCTAACAGCTTCCTGGTACATGGTCGGTCAGGGAGGGGGGGGGGGCCCCATCCAAAAGTTTGCTATGGGGCCCCCGGCTTATCTAGTTTTGCCCCTGAGGAAAACATCACCGGCCCTTTTTTGTACCCGTCCAAAATTTCTCTTTTAACACTTTAAATTTCTAATCAGCCAATCACAGGCGGGAACTCATTGCATTTAGGCTGTAGACATGGCAAACAATCTCCTGCTTCAAACCGAGCATCAGTAGGGGAAAAAGGTGATTTTAGTGCCTTTAACTGGCAGGGTTTTTGGTGCCCGAAGGGCTGGTCTGATTTTTTCAGAAAAGCTGACTCCTGGATTTTCACCACAACCATCTCTAGGGGTTTTCAGAGAATGGGCCGAAAAAAAAAAAACATCCATGAGCGCAGTCCCCTTTGGGGGGAAAGCCTTGTTTTTCCAAGGTCAAAGGAAATGGGCAAATGGGCGAGGACAGAAGGAAAAAATGACTCAAAAGCCACCCGTTTCCCCAATTAGGCAGAAGAGCATCTCTGAACGAAAAGTAGGCGAACTTTTAGGCAGAGGGGTACGCCAAAGACCAACCAGGTGCCACTCCTTTCAGCTAAGAACAGGAAAATGAGGCTCCAAATTTTCCCAAGCTCATCGAAATTGGCAGTAGAAATTGGAAAAAAAAGTTGCCTGGTCTGATGAGTCTCATTTCGCTGCGACTTTTGGATGGGAGGTCAGAAAATTTTTCGTCAACAAATAAGCATGGGAAACCATCCCGCCTTTGTATCAACGGTTCAGGCTGGGGGTGGGGTGTCATGGTGTGGGGGTATTTACTTGGCACTCTTTTGGGCCCCTTGGGACCAATTTAGCATTTTGCAACACGTGGAATCACCAAAGAAGAATTTTAGGGAGTTCTGAAGGCAAAAAGGGGCCAAAAACCCTTTCTAGCATGGTGTACCCAATAAAGTGGCCGGGGGGTGTTATATAATTTTATTTTTTTTTTTGTTGTTTTTTTTTTTAACCAGTACAAATTCCAACTCACTGGAGTCACCTCACACCAGGAGAGGAAAAAGCCCCTTGGGGGAAACCTTTAGGGGGAAACCAGCTGAAGGACCCCCCCTTTTCCCTTGGGGCTTAAAGGGAAAGCCAACTCAAGTAACTCATCATATCATAATAACGTGTTTAAACCAGGTATAAAAATAAATAAATGTAAAACAATACAATAAACATATGTCATTGTACAGATCAGAGCTAAACACATGTTTGACCATTCATTAAAATAGGGGCGGGTGGGAGGGACATCTTTCCTTGCTTCTTGGTGAGAAGAAAGAGGAAGAAGGAAGTGAAGACCGGAAGTTATATCTATAGCTAAACCCACCCTCCTCACAGTAAAACTCTTCCCCATCCACAGACTCCTCCCTCTCATATCACAACCCCCCTGCTCATAACTATAAACTACACAGACAGGAGCCTAAGCACAATGCAGGGACTACAAGCTGCCCTCTCAAAACCTATAACCTCTGCTCAAAGCTACTTACAATAACTATACTATGCAAACACTGAAACCATCAGCTTAAATACCTACAGCTATACAGCCAAAAACTCCCAGACTATAAGGGAGCTCTAGGTTTCCCCCTCCCAAAGTCATGGTCCCCCTTCGCTTAGGGCTTCGGGGGTTTTTAAACATCTCCGGATCGACCAAACAAGCCTCATACCGGAGGGAGTGTCCGTCAAAGTACTTTTAATCACATCACCGCAATATCCCGGGGCCTCCGCTTTAATTTTTTTTTTTTTTTAATTAAATTACAATTTCAAGAAGCACTACTTAAAAAACGTTATAACATTAGTTACAGTGATTAAAAGGAGTCCTTACATGACTTCTTCCATCTCAAGAAACATCCGGATAGCTCAATGGCATCTTTCCAGCAGATATGAAACTACAGGTTCTAGATACTTTGTCTGCAACGGGAATCTGCTACTTTACTCTGGGTAAAACCATATAGTGTGTTATGCCTAGAACAGAGCCGAAGGGGAGTAGCATGACAAATAAATGTTTTTGTGCCATATATAAGTTGTTTTGGCCCGGAGTTTAAGACTTCCGGCCGTTTCCCATAGGGCTTTTTAGTAAATCCTTGCGTTACCTGTGAAATAACAATTCTGGAGCATCTTCTCTTATAACTGTGTTGTACCGTTCCTCTGTTACTCTTTAAAATGTGGATGGGTGTTACCATTCCAGTTGTCAAAGGGGTTTCTGCACTGATTGGACAATGTGAGACTGTGGAAGGACACATCCCTAATTGGTAACGCCCATCTGACAGATTCAGTAATACATTTCTAGGAGAAAAAAACAGAGGAACAGCCCAACCCAGAGTTATAAAGGAAGATGCTCCAGAATTATTTCACAGGGAACGCAAAGATTTACTAAAATAGATCTAAAATCTTTCCCTGTGAAAATACAATCCTGGAGCCTCTTTTTTTTTATAACTCTGGGTTGGGCTGTTCCTCTGTTACTCCTTCTTAAAATGTATTACTGATTTTATCATTTGGGTGTTACCAGTTGGGAGGGTCCCTGCACAGTCTGACTTTGTCCAATCAGTTCAAACAGTAAGTGTGTGCAGGGACACACCCTTTTGACAAGTAGAATGACAACACCCAGTTGACCGATTCAGTATTCAATTTCTAGGAGGGATAACTGAGGAACAGCAACAGAGTTATAAGAGAAGATAATCCAGAATTGAATACGGAGACAGAAAAACAATAATTTACTAAAAACATGCATGTCAGGAGATGTCACAGGCCATCTAGGGTTAGAAAACATGGATGGTTTCTTCCAAAAACTGTGCCATATTTTTTCGCCAGGTGCGGGTGCAGCTCAGTCACATCCATTTAATAAAAGATAAAAAAACATAAATCAATACAATACAACAAGCATAATACCAGTCACATCCCATGGACAGATGTAGCATCTGCTCGGTTACAAAAATGGCATGTTTTTCTAATTTTGGACACTCCCTTTAACAACTAATCAAAGGTTGTGGAAAGTTTAAAGTCCCCTATAAATGCATATTCCGACAACTATATTATGCGCATGGGACCTCCCAACTCGCTGGACAGATGTTGTTGAGGAAAAGGGTGGTGTATGCTAAATTTAAACACCCATTCAAAGCATATTTGATGGCCAATTTGTGAGCTCTGACCAACACCAGCGTTATGGACTTAGGATCCTCAAACACAATTGACTAAAGTTTCCTGCATGAAATCGTAACTTTAGTGTCTCATCTCTTCATCAAAATGCAAAAACATCATATCCTTAAAAGTGAATCCACATGGTTTGGAGAAAACAAGTGCCGAGATTTACTCTGCTGACGCATTTCTGACCACTCCCCTCCCCAAATAGGGCATGAAATGCGTCAGAAGAGTAAATTCCACCAATTGTTTTCATGTGATTTTACTAAAAAGGATTGGATGGGAATCACTTATTAAAACAGTCTAGCAGTAAACAGGTCTTTCTTGCCAATAACGACTAATCAGAGCTCAGCTCTCATTTTCCCATAGCAGTAGAACACATGAAAGCAGAGTTCCAATGGGTTACCATGGGCAACCAAGAAATGAAAGCGGAGTTTTAATTGTTGCTATTGGCAACAAAGACAGTTTTACTATTATTTTTCAGATATTAGGCCCAATTTCTTTAAATTTTAAATGAAGAAATTAGAAAATAAATGTATGGTTGTATGCAAGAAACAGTGCTGGGCATTTTTGTTTGAGGATTTAAGCCAGGCTCAGACTGGCCCACAGTGGAGCAAGAGAAACAACCTGTGGGCCCCTAGGCAAGGCGGGCCTGGAGCTGATAATTTTAGGGAGAAAGCCAGAGGAAGAGGCCTAGTGCAAATAGTCATGTACAGACGCTGTAGGGTGGCCCCAGGAGTCAACTCCACTGGTGGCGCCCCAGGATTCTGCACCGCCGGCGGACGCCGAGAATCCGCTGCACCGCCGGCGGACGCCGAGAATCAGCTGCACCGCCGGCGGACGCCGAGAATCCGCTGCACCGCCGGCGGACGCCGAGAATCCGCTGCACCGCCGGCGATAATTTGATTTAAAAAAAATGTATTAACCTTTTGAATACAGGTTTAAAGCCAATAAAGGAGATGGGAGTTTCCCCTGAAGGAAAGTTGTCAGGCGCTCTCTTCTTATGCTCCATCTTATCCACAAGATATGCTATAAATGTCTGACAACAGGGTCCATCAGGTTTCTGATGGAGTTTGGCATTATTAACCATAAAAATAAAGCTGCAGCCTACACAGTTCTTGCTGTGAAAAATACTAATGTGAACAGAGCCTTAACTATAATGGGAACAGATGAAGCGATTGCTTTTTGGACAATGCAGCAAAATAGGTCAGTGGCTCAACAGGGACACTACCATAAAAATTTTTTTTTTTTTTTTTACACATTGACTCAATATGCAACTATAATATGTATTTTTAATTGGGTAGAACATATATACATACACACTCTATGTACATGAATTCCTTGTTTGTCTCTCTGACTTTCCCTTTGTGAGCTCCTATAGCACAGCAGTGAGGATCGCTTGATCATTCTCTTCCAGGCCGACTATGGCCTGAGAGGTAGAAGCGTTAGGATGATTTCACACGGAGCATTTTTTGGCACATTTTTTTGCAGAAATACACAGCAATAAAATGTCCAAAAATGCTCCGTGTGAAAACACCCTTAGCAGCAGAACCTGATAAGCTAGAAACCACCCAATGCAGAGAAAGATTAACCCATTATCCTGTCATGTCTTTCTCTTGTCATTGCTTAACTGCCAAGTCTAAACTTTATCGAAGTCCGTCCAGAGAACAATTGAGTGATCATTATGTCATTGCCTGATATTTGTAATAAGACTACATGCAAATAAGCAATTCTCACAGCACCAACAGTAAAGTGCGATTAGTTTGCCCTGCCATTCAGGAGATTTATCTCTGTGCTATCACAGCTAGAAAGGTTTATTTATCATTTTAATTGCACGTGACTGCCAAAAAAAAAAAAACTACTGGCAATTTTTTATAAAAAGAAAAGTTTGTCATTTATATTGGTATTAACACAAATACTCCTTTTTGGTGGAAATGCTTCTTTAAAGAGTGTTCCCATGTTGTTACTTCTGGGTTCTAAAGAAGATCTAGATCTCCCAAGTCATTTCTATGGGACTGCAGAATAAAGCAGAGCACAGTCACTGTATATTCTGAACACTCATAGGAATGAATTGGGACAACGCGCGGCTCAACGTTTTCAGGGTCGGCTAATAGCAAACTACGAGCTGGCCTCAGACTTGGAAAACCAAAATGGAAAAAAACCCTGTTAAAACTCCTTGACCCCAGTGCAAAATCCCAAGCTACCATGAGTCTTCTAAGAGGACTCCTTTAAGACCCAGGTGTGACTGTACTCTATGCACCTCCTAGGGCTACACCTCTGACTCTATAAAACTAATAATTTCACAATAATTCTTGGAATACTTCAAAATAACTTCATATTTGCATGTGGTAGAGAAGCAGACCTGCCTCCCCATCAAGTCAAGGGCGTTCAGTGCAAGCATCCCGCTAATTACATTCTTGTTTGAGTAAAGATGTCGCCATAATTACTATAGAAACAAAAACAGCCGCACAATTAATTGCCGTCGCACGGTCTTCAAGCAAAAAAGGCAATAAGAAAAAAAAAAAATTCTGTATAAAAAGCAACACTACATTATACGGAAGCCATCATCACATAGCTGATTTTGATGTTTTATCTTGCACTACTGATTCCCATTGCATTTTACTGTATGATCTGCAAATTTAGGCTATGTTCACACGGCTTAAAACTGGACGTATTTCAGTCCGTAATTACGCGCCGGAGTGCGCAAATTACGGGCTGAATACGTCCTAGTAACTACGGTAATCCACAGTTCTCATAGAGAACTATGGATTACGTCTCCTCTCCCTGCTCGGCGGATTCGCCGAGGGGGGAAGATAATTGACATGTGAATTACCAGCGACGTATGCGCGGCGCTGATAATGAATGTCTATGGGCCGGCGAAGTGCTGGCCCCCTGCTCCCGCCCCCGGCCACATGGCGTAATTGCGGGGCGTAATTACGTCCCGCAGTTAAGCTGTGTAAACATAGCCTTATACTACAATGCTATAATCAAAAATTCTCATTTCACAGAAGGGGTGGGTGGGGGGGGGGGGGGTAATTCCAAAAACTAAAGATTGATTAGGTTATGCAGAATACAGGCTTTGCATAGATCTAGTGCACGGCTGGGACAATGGGAAAGCAGAGAAAGATACCAACCTAGGGCGCCAACCTCTGCCTATCAATAAGGGGAGCAAGTACGGAGCCGAGCCTCAGGGGTGCCAATAGGACAGTACGAGCTATACTCGTGTCAGGGGCTTTAATCAACAAGGGGCCTGCTGATATGTTAAAAATAGGAACTAGTAATGGGTGGGGGCCCCATTTGATTTGGCTGTATAGGGCCCTAAAACGGTTAATAGATGACTGATGGCAGCCCTGCGAGCCTGCTACATACATGGTGGGTTCCAGCTGTAAGTAAGTGGCCGGGACCAGAGGTAATTCCAATCCTGGCTGTTTAACCATTTGCTGCCACGGCATCTTAGAAGACATAGGCGCCCTCCCCACTTCCCCAGTGTGCTCTCCCGCCATGCAATCGCGAGAAGCCGACCTGCAGTCAGAGCAGCCCTTTGTCCTATTTGCGTAGGGCCACTAAAATAGCTTGTCCCAGCCCTGCTCTTCTGTATCAAATAATATTTTGTATTGTTAGCATGGGCATAACCACAGCCGTGGAAGCTGCTATGGGGCCCAGTAATAAAGGGGCCCATTTCAGGTACAAGAAACTTGGACCGTCCATTAGGGAATAACAAGTTAGTGGCTTTCTGTTATATTGCACTAGTATATGGTACTATTTAGTAACACAGTAGATAAGGTTGGGGGGTGGGGGGGGCAACACAGGTTGATAGGGTCCAACCTATAACCCTATAGCGTTGATCCAGATTGGGTAGCAAAATTCACCTTACAGGTTCGCTTTTATTTTAACAAATGGCCTCTGAAAAGCAGGAGCTGTAATCGGGTTGAATAGTTGTAGTTTATCTAGCAAACCGTTTTCACCTCCCCCATTATCTGCAACCTGAGGAAAAATGGCGACCTTGTCCTTTCATCTGTAGAGAATAAAAATTTGCCTTTACCCAGCATCCTTTGCAACAAGTCTTACTCCTCATGGAGTATGTTCTATAACATGTCAATCAAAGTAACTAAACCATTTGAGGTTGAACAGTAACCCCCATACTGGTATACGTAAAGCCCCTCCAAATGTGGCCTACTGATCCCCAGAAATACCACAGCCCCTTAACAGGACCGTGGAAACGCCATCTCCCCTCAGGCACTAAATGGATTAAGAAAAAAGATTCCACCTTCCAATAACAGAACTGCATACTCCGTTCCCAACCCCGAGGGCATCCAGATTTGAGGAGTAACCAATTAGTCCACATAACAATGTGCCTGCTTTACATATGAATGGAATATATTGGTTTGGGGTATTCCCAAAACACGGCCGTGCCAAGGTTCCCTTGGGATTGGAGAGAAAGCGCCTGAACTCAGCGGCCAAATCTGGTCAATTAACGCGGTTTCGCAGCACATCAAGACTAAGCGGCTTCCAGATCTCTGCATTAATTATAAAATAGCGTAATTAGCCATCTGACAGGGATCAGGGTGTTTAATGTGCTTACCTATACAGCCAGCAAATTAACAATCCCACTTTACACTTGTAATCTGTCTGTATTCACATTAGACGGGAATTAACTGAAAAGTGCCAGCTATGCAGGACGGACAATGAGAAGACAAACCTAACATGGACTATACAGAAAATATAGATTAATCCCATTTCATATACGGTATGCTCAGTCACCAGCTATAGAAATGTACTTTTAAATAAACTTTAAAATCAGGCCTCAAAAGTTTTCTTAAAACAGACCTGTAAAATATCCAGGTGCATTTTAATAAATACAGTTATTCCTCAAGTTACAATACCCTCAGGGTGCAATATTTTCAACATACAAATGTCCCAGGAAAGATCATTGTACCCTGTTTCCCCGAAAATAAGACTTAGTGCATGGGTATGTCAAGTGTGGTTTCAACATACAATGTACCAGACCCTGATCCTACCAATTATTATGAACATCTTACTTGTACAACCTCTGTATTAGTGAGGTGCCTGCATTGATTGCGGTCTATAGTGCCTCTCTACAGTACAGCCCTGTATTGCTCTTACATGTATTAGTGAGGTGCATGTAGTGATTGACAGTCTAGTAGCGCCTCTCTACAGTACGGTACTACATGTCCTGTACTGCTCTTACATGTATTAGTGCAGTGTATGCAGTAATTGGTGGTCTAGTAGTGCCTCTCTATAGTACAGTGTGGTACTACATGTCCTGTACTGCTCTTACATGTATTAGTGCAGAGCAAGCAGTGGTTGGTGGTCTATAGCGCCTCTCTACAGTACAGTGCGGTACTACATGTCCTGTACTGC
Organism: Phyllomedusa bahiana; assembly: GCA_025379985.1. Lineage (NCBI taxonomy): Eukaryota > Metazoa > Chordata > Amphibia > Anura > Hylidae > Phyllomedusa > Phyllomedusa bahiana. Next base: position 57,556 of record JAODAL010006754.1, read on the forward strand.
TCTTACATGTATTAGTGCAGTGTATGCAGTAATTGGTGGTCTAGTAGTGCCTCTCTACGTACAGTGGGTACTACATGTCCTGTACTGCTCTTACATGTACTTAGTGCAGTGTGATGCAGTAATTGTGAGTCTAGTAGCGCCTCTCTATAGTACAGTGCAGTACTACATGTCCTGTACTGTTCTTACACGTATTAGTGAGGTGCATGCAGTGATTGGCAGTCTATAGCACCTCTCTACAGTACAGTGCGGTACTACATGTCCTGTACTGCTCTTACATGTATTAGTGAGGTGCATGCAGTGATTGGCGGTCTAGTAGCTCCTGTATACAATACAGTGCGGTACTACATGTCCTGTACTGCTCTTACATGTATTAGCGCTCTGCACATGATTGCGCGTCTAGACTACTATCACAATAATAAGTGCGTGTCATACATGCCTGTACCCCATGTATTAGCGCCTCTCTCTTGCACATGTCTCCGCACAGTCTGACACTATCAGCACTGATTAGATAATGTGAGAATGTGCATGGACAAACCTCCAGTTGGTAGCACCCAGCGATTCATTTTTTAGGAGGAATAACAGAAGAACAGCACAACACAGTTATAGGAGAAGATTAGATAAAGCGCGTCCTTCCATAAAACATCAGAAAGCTGCTGGAAGTTGGAAATCACTTTCTATGATGAGGACAGGAGCTTCTGCGCGTCATGTACTTTATATACACTGGACCAGAAAATGGACTCCTCACTTGGTGCCCAAAGGAGCCACTCATCCTCTTAACATGCTGCTGGAGACTGCATGTTCAATGTGAGAGGTTTTCATAAAGTTGAGAGTAGACCCAATTATCTCCAGGGCCCCTATGCAGCTGCATTGATTGCACTAATGTTATTCCTGCCCCTGCATATCCTCTTGCTGCTAAAGATGCAATGACCAAGAATGCTTGCGCTTATGAACGCATATTGCGACTCGTACCTGTGAACATACCCTTATTGCATACTGATGGGAGAAGCCATGAAGGTCCAACAGATTTAGGTCTATCTCAAAAATAGCCCCCGAAAGTCTCCGTGCAGAATGTAAAGGAGGTCACGCTTGCGCAGTACTCAACATTCTGTTCTACAGGAATTCGGAGTACAGCTGAGCGGCATCGAATTCCGAGTACAGCCAGTTCTCAAGATAGATGGTGGTCCTAGAGGTGCGACCTGCACCCTTCAGACATTCATGGCATATCCTGTCAATGTCTGAGGTGAGAACATAAATATTAGCGCCATATATCAGAGAACCCACACAGCAGTGTAAGGTCATACATGCCAACTCTCCCGCTTTTGGCGAGGGGGGGTCCCGCTAATTGGGGTCCCCCCACCCTCCCGCAGAGTTGGGTTCTTTAAATAACGCGCGGCGCAAGAGTAAGCCGCTGTGTGGCGCTACCTCCTGCGCCGCCGGGCCGCTCCTCCAGGCGGCGTACATACAGGTCAGTGGCGCAGGGGAAGTGCCGCGCCTCTGCACTCACTTCCCCTGCGTCGCTGAGGAGATCGGAGATGTCCGGAGCTGCAGGAGCCAGGTGAGGTAAGTGGATTTATTATTATTTTATTAGCTACATGGGGGGCTCTACCTGGCTACTAAAGGGGGCAACTACCTACCTGGCTTCTAAATGGGGCAACAACCAACCTGGCTACTAAAGGGGGCACTACCTGGCTTCTAAAGGGGGCACCTACCTACCTGGCTACTACCTACCTGGCTAACAAAGGGGGCAACTACCTACCTGGCTAACAAAGGGGGCAACTACCTACCTGGCTAACAAAGGGGGCAACTACCTACCTGGCTAACAAAGGGGGGCAATCTACCTGCCTGTAGGGGCACTACCTGGTTTTAGGGCACTACCTGGCTTTCTTCCAAAGCCATTATGCAGTTAGGTGGAGTGGGTGTGGCACACCAAAAAGATGGGTGTGTCCATGCAAATTTTTGCCGCGCTACGCGCGCCGCCCTCTTTAATCTCCTGCTTTTCCATTTTCAAAAGTTGGCAACTATGTGTAAAGTATTACAAAGCCACCATCACCACCGATGTTTTTTGGTCCCCTCCACCTGTGGGCCCCATAGCAGCTGTTCTAGCTATGACAACTATAGTTGCTCCCATGCCTTGTATGTTCCCATATAAAATAGGAGACCTACATAGGTACAGCAAGTCCTCCCAGACATCTGTAGGTGCCATATCATGGCTCAGTACAACCTGGTGCTTGTACACAGTCATAATAGGAGGCATAGTTTTAAGCTCCCAGGCCCCAATGCAAAATCTGTGACAGGGTCCCCACCAACCATGTGCTATTTATAATACTGGTGCCCCCTTAGACACTAGAGCTCAGGTACAATTTCCACCTCCGCCGCCTTATCGATACACCCTCGAGTCCATAACCACCATTGCCTAGACTGCATGCCACTGCAGCAAACCCTCAGCTGTGCAATATATTAAACAATGCTCCCACAACTTATTTTTTTTGCAGTGAAATAAAGGCTGATTTCACAGAAGAAACGCACATTTGTAAGCCTTCGTCTCATTGTGTTCATTTGATGTGTCTCTTGGTGCTTATTTTCATGCGTTTGTACAGTACAGGGGATGTCATAGTAATCAATGCACCCTTCGGCTAATAGTCCTGCACTCCCATTTTTTTGTTTAGCACTTAACACGGCAAACAGTGCGCAAAAAAACGCAGTTGTGTGCCCGATGCACCCTTATTCTTATTATAGTCAATGGGAACTTGGTGTCACTTTTTTTATGCTTTTTTGATGTGGAATCAATAAAAAAAATTATGAATTTTGCATGTCACAAAGCGTGAAAAAATAAGCGGTGTGAACCCGGCCTCAGGGCTGCTGCAGAAATCTTGAAAACTGAAGCACATGAGATGTATATTGGAAATCTTTACTTGCTTAGAAAGGTTGTCTTATCAACGCAACGTCAGCCATATCCACTGCTCGTCCTCAGCTTGTGTTAGAAGCCTCCAGCAACAAGTTAATCATTGAGAAGCTGTGAAAGGTGCTGCCTCGCGCAGCATCAGCTATTATGAGGTACATCCACTAGAACACATGTCCAACTCAAGGCCCAGGGGCCGAATGTGGCCCTCCACATCATTTTATGTGAGCTTAGACACAAAGAGCAGGGACGGACAAGGTAAAGGTGGCGACAGCCCAGGAAGTGGGCGCAATCATGGATTCTGGAGCTGTCACATACCTCTCCACCACCTTGTTTTGCAACTCACTAACAGTGGCACAACTGCATTGGCTCATCCAGGCATCCTAGCCACCCTCCAAAGCCCTGAAGTGGCCACCAAAATGCTAAAGTGGCCATTGGTGAAAATGTCACAGCCATCCTTCAAGGCCCAATGAAGCCAACCATAATGCTGATGTGCCCCTTGTCAAAATGCCACAGTCACCCTCCAACTCCCTCTGAGTACTCAGAATCCTGACGTGGCCCTCATTGAAATACTCTGGCCATCCCTCCAAGACCTTTTGAGGGCAACCATAATCCTGATGTGGCCCTCCTTGAAATACCCTTGACACCCTCCAAGGCCCAATGAGGGCAACCAAAATCCAGATGTTGCCCTCGTCAAAATACCCTGGCCACCCTCCAAGGTTCAATGAGGGTAACCATAATGCTGACGAGTCCCACGTTGAAATGCCCTAGCCACCCTCCAAGGCCCTCTGAAGGCAACCATAAACCCGATGTGGCCCTCCTTGTAATACCATGGCCACCCTTCAAGGTCCAATGATGGTAACCATAATGCCGATGTGCCCCTCTTCGAAATGCCCTGGTCACTCGCCAAGGCCCTCTGAGGGCAACCATAATGCTGGAGAGTGAAAATTAGTTTTACACCCCCTGCAAAACAGCATGGTCTGGGGTGGAACACGTAACATATAAAATCAAAGGCACTACATGGTACAATATGATCCCACAGCACACATTGGCCTTTGCATTATAGATTCATATTCAGTAATGGTCCATACTGTGGCTGTATAGGTATTTGGCTAGTGCTAGCCAAATAAACTAAAGTATAGTAGGCATCAGCCCAAAATAGCACAGTAGTCAAGAGTGATCACTAAATACCATTTCCCTTTGTCATAAACAACACATAGCAAGCTTCCATTTAAGTTGGCCAATGTTCTCTGCACAAAGCCTATAGAAATCTCCATGTTATCTCCTTATGTGTACCCTTCGTGTCCGATGGAATTTGTTGCCTCGCATAACGTTCCCCATTACATGGGCTTTCAATAGCCGGTTTTGTTTCCTGCTAACTCATGGTAGAAGCTTGGGAATTTTCAAGGTTGCCAAAGGGCAATCAATGTACTGAAGAGCAATTCAGAAATCCAGCCTATGTATCCCACTGGCAAGTTCCTTATCTTTGTGCAGCTTTAGACCCCTACAGCAAATCAGATGCAATAAGTATCTTAAAAATCTACTGAGGGTGTTCTCTTTCCACAAAAAAAGAAAAAAGTATTTAAAAGGTTGTTTGATCTATTACATAGGAAAATCATATGCAAGATAAAGCAGAGCTGTTTCAGGTCAGGGCACAAATAGAGTTCAGGAGATGCTTCTACCAGAGATTCCCTAAATCATAGGACCATGGCATTCTCCAACAAACTCGAAAACCTTTGGCGTGCTTCAAGACTGAGGCAACATTATATCAAATATAGCGTCCTTACTTTATTGGGTGCTTTACATAGCACAATTTGCAGAAACTATTTGGTCTTCCAGTTTAGGAACCTTGGACAGTATTATACATCCCTTTACCAGGTCATAAAACACATCAAGGTGAGAGATGTAGGATTGATATGTAAATACTACCAACAATCGTAGGACCATGATGTTCTCGAAAGTAGCCGGAAACCTTTGATGCTCCTCAAGATTTAGGTAACATCTCAGATATAGTGACTTTAATTTATTGGGAGCTTTACATGGCCCAATTTTTGGCAAACCCAGTGGGTGTTCCAGTTTATGAACCCTGGCCAGGTCAGAAAACACATCAAAGTGTGAGATGTAGGAACGATATGCAACTTCTAACACCAGACAAAAAGGTGCCGTCTACTAATTTATGGATACATTGGCCACATGGGTGTCACGTTATGTCCTGTTCTGATCATCCTGGTTTAAACATCTATTCGGAGGACCAAATGTGGCACTAAAGCTGGACAAGTCCTGATAAATGGGGGCCCAAAAGCTATCCTGCCCAAGTTCTCCACATCCATAAGGACAGAGAAAGGAGTGACTGCCAGTTGGGTCTTGTGTCACTTACCTACCAGTAGAACAAAGGGTCTAACAGGTTACAATCCACCATGTTGGATCATTCCCAGCAGCAAATGCCAAGGAAGCACCTATTGTACACCATATACCCCGCTTCCCCGAAAATAAGACAGTGTCTTATATTAATTTTTGCTCCTAAAGATGAGCTAAGACTTATTTTTAGGGGATGTCTTATACTGTAGTGATTTCATCACAAACATCAGCAGCCAAACTCTGAATTGCATAAAAAAAATGCAATATGTCTTATTTTCGGGGAAACAGGGTACATGTCACTGATGGAAGCTGGAAAGATACACAAATGCATTGCTGGGGTTCTGGGTTCAAATCCAAGCAACATTAAAATTTCCATGCAGATGTTATGTCCTCATGGTGTGTGTATGGGCTTCCTGCGGGTAGTCTAGCACCCAGTGATTTATGGGGTACCAATTTCCAATAAACTAATGATACTGAGAATGACCACTGGGGAAAAGAGTATCTAAGTAAAACTAAATAGATAAAAAAAACAGCAATATTTAGTGGGTTCTGATTAGAGTTAAAGGGGTTGTCTCACTACAATGATTCATCTTGCATCAGTCCTGTTTTTTTGGTTTCATTTTGAATTCAGTGGCGTGTTTACTGGCTTCTACTAGGCTGCAGTAGAAGGCAGGTCTGTAGCTATAGCAACCAGTGCTGGCAGCCTATCAAGAGAGATACAACAGGTCTGTAGCTATAGCGACCTGAGGAGCTGATGCAGCCCATACAAGAGGGGATATCTCAGAATAGGTAGGACACTGTTAATGGACCTATATTGCAAAGTGACTTGTTTTTGCAAGCTCTTTAACATAAAAAGCAATCCTTGTAGTGAGACAACCACTTTAATTTTGTTAGCGCCCTGTTAGGGAACCTACAGTAATGGGAGTGGTATATGGGCGATAGAGGATGTTTAAAGGGACTAAAACTGGTCTTTGACCAATTAGACAACAAATCTATAAATAGTCTTTTTAAAAAAATGTATTAAGATTTATGAAGTCCAAAACTGGCAAGTGACCGAGTAGAGAGCAAATCTATGGGAATTAAAAATGGCCACTGAATGACTAGACAACAAATACAGACAAATAAACTATGGAAACTAAAACTGGCCACTGACCCAAGACATCCATTTTTGGAAACTACAATTAGCCAATAAGCAAACAGACAAATTTATGGGAACTAAAATTGGCCATTGACTGATTAGACAGCACATTTCTAAAAATTAGAACACAAAGCTATGAAAATATAGTGACTGATTAGAGAATGATTTGATAAAAATGTATCAGAACTAAAACTGGCCATCGGCCAATTACTTTATAAAAATGTATGTATGAGTCTGAAACTTGCAATTGAGAGATTAGCGAGGAAATCTATGAAAATTTATGGAAATTAGAAAAAATAAAAATGGTCATTGACTGATTAGACAACAAAGCGCTAAAAATTTCTGGAAACCAAAACTGGCGAGTGACTGATTGGACAATGATTTTATGAAAATTTATGGAAACTAAAAACTGGCCATTGACCGGTTAGACAAGAAATCTACAAAAAACTGCAATAACAGCGGGGTGAATCTGCTAAAAACTTGCCCTCTTTATGACAAGTTTAAGATTTTGCCCCAATAAAATGACTATTACCCCATCACATGCAAGCAAAAACATTTTGCTACCATTTTAATTTTTAAAAATTCTGATTTTAACAAAAATACCCAAGAATGGCTTTTTTTTTTTTAATTCTACAATTGTAGTGATAATGATGTTTCTTAACCAATGGAACAGATAGCCATCAGCTGATTAATTCTGCATGTATCTAAAAGTCCATCAATATAATGGACCAAAAAAAAAGATGCAGACTTAACCGGTCAGAAGACGCCAATTATGAGAAGATGCAAACATGCCCCAGAGCAGAGACATCAGGTAGACGACCGCTTAGGACACGACTTCGTCCCAGGCAGAAAAGGGGGCATAGGGAGGCATGGATGGGGCTGAATTTTACATGGAGGTGGGGGGGGGGGGGGGCTATATGCTTTATTTGCCTAGGGCACCAGAATACCTTGACCCAGTCCTAGTGCTGGGACAATGGGTAGACGACCGCCTAGGGCACCACTTCATCCCAGGCAGAAAAGGGGGCACAAGGAGGCATGGATGGGGCTGAATTTTCCATGGAGGTGGGGGGGGGGGTGTGCAATATGCTTTATTTGCCTAGGGCACCAGAATAGCTTGTCCCAGTCCTAGGGCTGGGACAACGGGTAGGCAACCGCTTAGGGCATCACTTCATCCTAAGCAGAAAAAGGATGAAAGGATGGGGCTGAATTTGCCCTGGGGGGTGATTTATGCCTCATTTGACTAGGGCACCAGAATACTTTGTCCCAGTGTTGGGACAACGGGTAGGCGCAGGTAGGTGACCACCTAGGGCACCACTTCATCCCAGGAAAAAAGAGGGCATAAGGAGGCATGACTGGGGCTGAATTTTCCATGGAGGGGAGGGGGAGGGGTGTTCTATGCCTTATTTGCCTAGGGCACCAGAATACCTTGCCCCACTGCTGGGACAACGGGTAGGTGAACGCCAAGGGCACCATTTCATCCCAGGCAGAAAAGGGGGCACAAGGAGGCATGGATGGGGCTGAATTTTCCATGGAGGGGGGGTGCTATATGGTTTATTTGCCTAGGGTTAGAATACCTTGTCCCAGACCTGCCTGGCACCAAACTGTAGCTATATGGGGCACAATCAGTGCCAGGGATGATCTATCCATGGGACCTGCAGATACTGAGGATCAGGAGAGCTATCCGCACAATGTGTGCTGTACGTAGGCGGGCGACATATATTGTCACACGGGTGAAGCATTGATAAACAGCAAACCTCAGGCACATAGGGAGCAATAATACAGCAGAGTCCTCCGTCACAGCAGGCGTAACGCTGGAAAAAAAGCCAAGGGCAGCACCAAGTACCTCTACAACTAAATGCACAAACAGTGCAAGGGGGGGGATTATTGATCAAAATGGGCATAGCCGACTGACCACCCCGAGTCACCTCTAACTACGGAACCATATGAGGGATGGGGGGACATTAAGACACCCACCCGTTTAAAAATCCGGGGGGTGAGTCCAGCAGCAAACCTCCAAATCAGGTACGGCCATCACACTATGCTCAATCCCTACAAAATTAGATTTTTTTTCATGCTTGTAGAAATCATCAGGTCTACACTGGATACATCCTACGCAGGTACCTGCATAGGCAATAGCCCAGCAATGCATAAGCTTCTATGCAGGTAAACATAGGATGTGGCCCAATGGATCATTTTAACCCAATGTCCGGAAGTAACAAGTCAATCCCCCCCCCATGTTTCTCGTCCACCACAGATCCTGCAAAAGGGTTAATCCTAAAATTGCAACCTTGAAGGGAAAACAAAAGACAACTTAGCTGAGGAGGGTGGAAGGATGTCCCCAGCCAAGTAACAATGTAACAAGCTGCTCACCTGGTAGATACAGTAGCAGCAGTGCCAGGTAAGAGCACCCCGGCAGCCTCATTCCCAAGGTGTCCTCTCCAAGAGCCAAATCCTTCCAGCTGCAGGTGAGTCGTTCAGATCCAAGGATGATGCATAAAGTGATTGCTCAAGGTGATCCACCAGATCAGTGATCCTGCCTGCAGCTCCTCATGTCTGCTGATCCTGCCAGGGAGAGTTGTGGCAGGAGTAGTAGTAGCCTTGCCTGCTCTCCTGTCCTCAGTGCCCTGCTGGATCCCTCAGTTCCAGGGCAGTAGATCCAGGATCCCTTAGCTTCTAAGCACGAGATCTAGGATCCCTCAGTTCCAGGGCAGGAGATCTACCAGGATCTCTCAGTTTTTGGGGCAGATCTTGCAGAATTCCTCAGTTCCAGGGCAGAAGATCTACCAGGATCTCTCAGTTTCAGGGCAGGAGATCTAGGATCCCTCAGTTTCAGGGCAGTAGATCTTTCAGGATCCCTCAGTTTCAGGGCAGTAGATCTTTCAGGATCCCTCAGTTTCAGGGCAGTAGATCTTTCAGGATCCCTCAGTTTCAGGGCAGTAGATCTTTCAGGATCCCTCAGTTTCAGGGCAGTAGATCTATCAGGATCCTTCAGTTCCAGGGCAGGAGATCTATCAGGATCCCTCAGTTTTTGGGGCAGATCTTGCAGAATCCCTCTGTTCCAGGGCAGGAGATCTATCAGGATCCTTCAGTTCCAGGGCAGGAGATCTATCAGGATCCCTCAGTTCCAGGGCAGGAGATCTATCAGGATCCCTGAGTTGTGGGAGCAGGAGAACTAGCAGGATCCCTCTGCTGCAATGAATGGCAGTGGCTGCTGTTATTTACCCAGTGCCGTCCCCTCTGCGCTGTCCCCCTGATGTACTGCCCGTCCGCCTTCCCCGGTGTCTCCCCCTCTGTGCTTCACTTTAGTCTGTGTCCTTCTACCCTCAGTGTCTCCCAAGCCTCTTGTGGAACAAACCAACTGAGACAGCAGCAGGGGGGGGGATCACCTCCCATTTGTTTCCTAAATAAACCTTGCAGTCGCCGCAGATGGACTCGTGAATTTCCGGAGGGAGCTGTGGGGGATTGCTGCCGGGGTGTCAAACGGCGGGTGGGGGTCTAGTCAGGGGAGAGCAGGGGTATTCTGCGGGAGGGGTGGCCCCTCTCACCTGAGTCTGAAGTCCCGCAGTCTCCTGTTAGGATCTTTTTACAAACTTGTAAAGACTTAGGTGAATGGGACACAATGGCTTGTAATAATGAAAACCATACTGGGGCCGTGAGAGCAGAGGAGCCCTGAAATATGGACACGAGTGCCACCTGTGGCTGCCACTACAACTCCCAGCAGATACAGAGGCTGCCACTACAACTCCCAGCAGATACAGAGGCTGCCACTACAACTCCCAGCAGATACAGAGGCTCCCACTACAACTCCCAGCAGATACAGAGATTGCCACTACAACTCCCAGCAGATACAGAGGCTCCCACTACAACTCCCAGCAGATACAGCCTCATCTTTAGTCAGGACTGTTATTAGTCATATCAGGGGCCCCCCAACCTGTGGATTCCACAACAACTCCCAGCAGATACAGCCTCATCTGAAGTCAGGACTGTTATTAGTCATATCAGGGGCCCCCCAACCTGTGGCTTCCACTACAACTCCCAGCAGATACAGTCACATCTGTAGACAGGGCTGTTATCAGTTATATCAGGGCCCCCCACCTGTGGCTCCTACTACAACTCCCAGCAGATACAGCCACATCTATAGTCAGGACTGTTATCAGTCATATCGGGGCCGGCCCCAACCTGTAGTTCCCACTACAACTCCTGGTCATAATCAGGGCTCCATACAGCTAGAGCATCGGGGCCCCCTCTCCTGGGGCCCCAACTACAACTCCCAGCAGATACAGCCACATCTGTAGTCAGGGCTGAAATAAGTCATATCAGGCCCCCCCAACCTATGGCTCCCACTACAACTCCCAACAGATACAGCCACATCTGTAGTCAGGGATGAAATAAGTCATATCAGGGCCCCCCACCCACCTGTGGCTGCCACTACAACTCCCAGCAGATACAGAGCCTCCTACTACAACCCCCAGCAGATACAGAGGCTGCCACTACAACTCCCAGCAGATACAGCCACATCTGTAGTCAGGGCTGCAATAAGTCATATCAGGGCCCCCCACCCACCTGTGGCTTCCACTACATCTCCCAGCAGATACAGCCACATCTGTAGTCAAGGTTGTTATAAGTCATATCAGCCCCCCTCCCCTCCGTGGCTCCTACTACAACCCCAAACGGATACAGCCACATCTGTAGTCAGAACTGTTATCAGTCATGTTAGGGCCCCCCAATCTGTCACTTCCGCTACAACTCCCAGCAGATACAGCCACATCTATAGTCAGGGCTGCTATAAGTCATATCATAGCCTCCCAACCTGTGGCTGTCACTACAAGTCCCAGCAGACTCAGCCACATCTGTAGTTAGGGCTATCAGTCATATCGGGGCCTCCCCCAACCTGTGTCTCCTACTACAACTCCCATCAGAGACCGCCACATCTAGCGTCAGGGCTGGTATAAGTCATTACAGGCCCCCCACCCTCTGGCTCCCACTACAACTCCCAGGAAATCCAGCCACATCTGTAGTCAGGGCTGCCATAAGTCATATTAGGGCCCCCACCTGTGGCTTCCACTACAACTCTCAACAGATACAGCCACATCTATAGTCAGGAGTCAGGACTGCTATAAGTCATATCAGCCCCCCTCCCCACCTGTGGTTCCCACTACAACTCCCAGCAGATACAGCCACATCTATAGTCAGGACTGTTATCAGTCATATCAGGGCCCCCAGACCTGTAGTTCCCAGTACAACTCCAGGTCTTATGAGGGTTCCATACAACTAGAGCATCTGGGCCCCCCTAACCTGTGGCTCCCACTACAAGTTCCAGCAGACATCTGTAGTTATGGCTGTTGTCAGTCATATCAGGGCCTTCCCCAACCTACGATTCCCACTACAACTCCCAGCAGATACAGCCACGTCAGGGCTGCTATAAGTCATACCAGGGCTCCATACAGCTAGAGCATCTGGGCCCCCCACCCATTCCCAGTTATCTTTCACCATATAAGCAGGCTCCTTTTTTTTATAAAAAAAAAAAAAATGTGATCAGGGCCCGTGTCCTGACGGCCGTGGAGAGGTTTTGTCAGAGGCAAACAACCCCTGTAAGAATCAGGGTTCTGCTTTTGTAATACATTTTGCATGAACCCCCAACAGGGCCGTCTTAACAGCATTATGGGCCCCTGGGCAGAGCTGTGCACTGGGCCCCCCAGGCCAGTCCACGCAGCATTTCGTATAACTTAGGAGCTGCTGCGTGGACTGGCCTGTAGGCACAAGATGGCTGACCATGACCCATATAGCCCCTCCATCATGTGGTCAGCCATCCTGTGTCCCCAGACCAGGCTACGCAGCAATTTATATAACTTAGGAGCTGCTGCGTGGACTGGCCTGGAGGCACAGGATGGGCACACATTAAGTCATGTAACCTCTGCTTGTGGTCAGCCAGCCATCCTGACCCGTGCCACTGTCCCCCAGAGTCTCTCTTAACTGCTATGTAGCCCAGCCATTACTATATGATAAGAGAGACTCTGAGGGACAGTGGCACGGGTCAGGATGGCTGGCTGACCACAAGCAGAAGTTACATGATAGTAACCCCCCCCCCTCCTCCTCCAACTCGGGCCATACCTCATGCTGTGGCTGGCGCCCGTCTGCTGCCTCCTTGGTGCCCGGCTGTGGTGAGGAAGGGGCTGTGTGGAGGCGGGAGCTTTTTAGAGGGCCGAGGAAAGTCATGTGCGGCCGCGACTGCGCGCCGCCGCACTAAAACTACATTTCCCAGCGGCCCGGCGGGGGATGGAGAAGACTGGCCGCCGGGAGTGGCAGTACTGTTATGCCGAGCCTGCGCTTTACAGTTCACAGCGCAGGCAGGGCGGCGCCACAGTGAAGGAAGGCGGCGCCACCCTGCCTGGGCTGTGAATAGCAAAGTGCAGGCGCGGCATAACACCGAGAGCAGGGGCCGCCGCGCAGGGCCCCTGCTCTAACACTTGCCGCGCCTGCACTTTACTGTTCAAAGCGCAGGCAGTGCGGCACCGCCTTCCGTCACTGCGGCGCCCCCCTGCCTGCGCTGTGAACTATAAAGCGCAGGCGCGACGTAGCGAGGAGCCGCCCTGCTCTCTGACCTCCGCAGCCCGCACCGCGCCTGCCTGCGCAGCCTGGGACAAGTAACTAGCAACAGGCAGGGCGGAAAGAGCTGTGTCCGGCGGGCGGCGAGTTAATCCATTGGGCTGGGCAGGCAGCCGCCCGGGCCCTCAGGGGCCCCCTGTGCTCGAGGGCCCCCGGGCAAGGGCCTACCTGGCCCAATGGAAGAGACGGCCCTGACCCCCAAGACATCTACGTCTTCCAAGATGTGTGCCCAGACAGAGAGTCTTGGAAGTTCCTATCTGACAGTGCTGCCACTACTGCCCTGATGTCTTCCCTGTCTGTATTCTCACAAGATGTTTGTCTTTGCGCTTTTTGATGTGCAAAATGCCCTTTTTCTTGCTATTACAAGTCAAAAAGTGCGCACAAAATGTGACACTACGGTCCCGTTGGCAATAAGCGTGCATCAGAACACAACTGCTCTTTTTTGCGCACCGTTTACCACAATACATGCTGAACAAAAAAGCAGGAGTGCTAAACCAAAAGATGCATCAAGTACAATAAAATTCACTGTACTGAAAAACTGCATTGAAATAAGCAGCAAAAAACAGACCGAACAAAAAACAAAAACAACCACAAAAAAGAAAAACATGCTTATAATGCAGAGTGTCTTATGTGAAACAAGCGCTTATTTCACTGCAAAAAAAAAAAGATAATGTGAACATATCCTCAGATGTCCCAACTTTTCATATAGGGTCAAAAGACATTCCTCCCTCCCAAGCAGGCTTGGATTGGTTTGAAGGAAAACCCCTGTTGAACCCCTGGGTACGGTGAAATCCTGAGCATGGCAGGCCTGGAGCTGTTTCTCAAAGAGAAAGGCAGAGAATCCAAGAGGTGGAGTGTGGTATAAACCAGTGTCTCCATTGGCGCGTCTCAAGAATCAACTCCACTGATGGGCTCCTAGAATCAACTTCACTACTGGGCCCCAAGAATCAACTTCACTACTAGACCCCAAGAATTAACTCCACCACCTGGCCCCAAGAATCAACCCCACTGGTGCGCCCCAAGAACCAACTTCACTACTGGGACCCAAGAATCAACTCCACTGGTGGGCCCCAAGAATCAACTCCACTGGTGGGGTCCAAGAATCAACTCCACTGGTGGGCCCAAGAATCAACTCCACTGGTGGCCCCAAGAATCAATTCCACTGGTGGGCATCTAGAATCAACTCTACTGGTGGCCCCCAAGAATCAACTCCACTGGTGGTTCTCAGGAATCAACTCCACTGGTGGGCCCCAAGAATCAACTCCACAGTTGGGCCCCAAGAATCAACTCCACTGGTGGGAATGCAAGAATCAACTCCACTGGTGGGAATGCAAGTATCAACTCCACTACTGGGCATCTAGAATCAACTCTACTGGTGGGCCCCAAGAATCAACTCCACTGGTTGGCCCCAAGAATCAACTCCACTGATGGGCCCCAAGAATCACCTCCACTGGTGGTGCCTCAAGAATCAATTCCACTGGTTGGCCCCAAGAATCAACTCCACTGGAGGGCCTCTGGCACCCAAGTCCGTCACTGTTCTTTTGGACGGACAATCCCTACCTTTGACCCAAATCTCCCCCATCCCTCTTAGGCCCCGTTCACACGGCTTATTCTGCCGCGGATTGGCGCCATACTGCGCGCCGGATTTGCGCTGCAGTACGGCGCCAATCCACGGCAGCAATTACGGTAATCCACTGCTCTCATAGAGAACAGTGGAATCCGTCGCTCCTCCCCGCTCGGCAAATCCGCCGCGGGGGGGAAGAAAGTAACATGCACATTATTTACGGCGCGTACGTAGATAATGCATTGTCTATGGGCCGGGGAGCGGCGCCCCCGCCGCGCTCCGGCCCCGCCCCCGTCCCGCCCCTTATTCACGGCGGATTTGTGAGCTCAATACGGCTCACAAATCCGTCGGGAATAAGCCGTGTGAACACGGCCTTAACTGTCTTAACCCCTTCTTGTCACAGAGATTTTTGTTTAAGTCATGTTCGTTTTTTTCCTTCTCACCTTCCATGAGTCAATTTTTTTTTATTTTTATGATGACTTGTTTTTTTTTTGGGGCTGGGCAAGATGTATATTTTCATGGTACCACATAGTGAACTGGGAAACCAAAAAATAATTCATTGTAGAGTGTAATGTGTAAAAAAAAACGATTGTGACATTTTTGTGGGGGTGGTGGTGGGGGGGTGTTGGTTCATTTTTATGGTGTTCACTGCCCGGTGTAAATTACATGATATCTGTATACTGCTGGTCAGCCCAATTAAAGTGATACCAAAGTTTTTGTTATGTTCTAACATTTTTTACATTTGTGCACCAATAGCGTTCTTGTGTTTCAATGCGTGGACCTGAGCAAGGGCTCATTTTTGTTGGCTGATCTGTAGCTTTTGTTGGTACTATTTTGGGATACAGGCGACTTTTTCATCACTTTCTATTCCATTTCTGGTGATACCGATTAAAGGGAACCTGTCACATAAGTTATGCCCCCCTTGCTGAGGACTGCACAAGCTAGTGTCAGACCTGCTGTTTCCAGCGCTGTGTCCCTTATTCTGTAAGATGATGTAGTTTTAGAGCATTTATCCCTCAAATCTTATTCATGAGCAGGTGTTAGCCCCGCCCACCAAAGGCTAGCCCCGCCCACTGGCAGTTATTCACATGTTTCTACCTATTCAAAGTAATATATATCAAGAAAAATAGCAGCACTATCTAAAAAGTGAAAAAACGTAGCGGGGTGCAAGCAACAGCCCAAAGTCCGGATACAAAGACTTCCCTTAGTAGATAAACTCAAGAAAATATTGCAGCATCCTCAGGTAAAGGTGAAAAAACGTGAAGTTTTATTCCCACATGTTACAACGACGTTTCGGCTCCCTCCCGTGAGGGAGCCGAACGTCGTTGTAACATGTGGGAATAAAACTTCACGTTTTTTCACCTTTACCTGAGGAGTGCTGCAATATTTTTCTGAGTTTATTCAAAGTAATAGGTTTGTCAGTTGAGGTGGGCGTGGCTAGCCTCAGGTGGGCGGGGTTTGAAAAAAACTGACCCTGACTCTTTTCTGGCTGAAAACTGCGGATTTGCGCATTAAAGGGGTTGTCTCGCTACAAAGAATAGCTTTCAAAATGTAGGGAACAGTAAATGAAGACATTTTCCAAATACATTGCTTTGTTCATAATTTTTTGTTAAGGAACTACAAATGATTTTATCACCTTCCTGGCTCTATTTGGTTCCCCCAGTGACCGACCTGTTTATTCCTTCTCCCCTGCTGTTTGTTCTATGTGATAGCAGGGAGTGATCATCACACAGGTCCCAGCAGCCAGAGTGAGAGCAGAGTGTTATCTGAACTTTCAGACAAAAACTAGTAATCACTGCTGTTTACCTTAGATAAATCTCCTGCTAGCAGTTTCAGAGAAGCTTCTAAGCTAATCTAAACTAATTAGCAGACTGAAAACACAGAGTTGAATACACGGAGCTGAAGAGTTGAATACACTGAGTGAATGCATGGAGCTCGCATGCTAATTACAGACAGTCTGACCAGGAAGTGACAGGATGCATCTATGAAACTCTGAGGGGAGACAAACCCTTTAAATACTCTAAAATTCCAGCATCTTACAGAATAAGGGACACAGTGCTGGAAACAGCAGGTCTGACATTAGCTTGTGCTGCCCTCAGCAAGGAGGGCATAACTTATGTGACAGGTTCTCTTTAAATGCAACTTTTTAATTTATCTGAACATTTTATTTTTATAATGGCAGTTTTGAACATATATATATATATATTTTTATTTTTAAAACTTTTTTTTATTTTAATGGTACCTGTAGTCCCCAAGGGTACTTGACCACCAGTGGGTGCAATCGCTTGTACACTATAATGCAATAATAATGTATTGCAGAACAGCGTACAATAATGGGTCTCCTCAGGGGTGTAACTAGAATTCATAGGGCCCCAAAGCAAAATGAAATGGGGCCCCACCACCTATTGACAATAAACTTAAACAGCAGCATAAGTAATAATATTAAAGGCATAAATAACTAGGCTCCATTAGACCCCTGGCTGCCATGATCTTATCACAGGGGGCCAATTGGGGACCAGAACAGCGCGCAGCATCGTTCCTTTATACACTAGATGCTGCAGACATCTTTGCCGTGGCATCTAAGGGGTTAAATGGCCGGACGTTATCTCGGATCCCAGACGGATGACATGTAACGGCCCAGCTCCGATTCAGTTACCCGGCGCAGAATGATGGGCCCCTGGGCAGAGCACTGTAGTGGGCCCTTCTCAAATACATCACACTTGGCCATGCTTCAAGCCCCCTCCTCCCCCAAGCACACCCATATTGTCACGCCACTTATGTCTGGACACCGGCAGCCTGCAGCCTACTAGACTATTTGGTAGAGCAGGGAGCCTTTGACTCCCTTCTCCACCATGGTTTTTAACTGTTTACACATCCTAAAAACACACAAACAGTTAAATAAGCGAAGCCAAACAAGGGATCCAGGGTATGTTTCTTGTATTCCTGGGACATACATACACCACCTGGGGCCCCTATACTTGTGCGGTCCCTGGCAACTGCCTAGTGTGCCCAATGGACAAGATGGCTCTGCCAGCGCAGAAGTGCCCGAAAGAAGTAACATGTCAATTCTTTTTACGGGTGCATACTGTGCGCCACGGAATACTCCATAAAATAATAGGACTCTATGAGTGCTATGATTTTTTCTGTATTTGCAGGGTGTACGACAGGTGCAATTACGCCCCGCAAATACGCCGTTTGAACATTCCCTTATCAACCGCATGACGTTACTGTACATGATGCAGGGATTTCTGTCTCTCTTTTGGAAATGGTACAATAAACTTTAAGTGACATAATAATATGTGACCCGCGGCCAAAAGTTGCCGTTTGGGTTGTCAAGGTGTTTGCACGGAGGTTTTAGAGAGAACCTGTCACATAGGTCATGCCAATCTTGCTGAAGACAGCACAAGCTAGTGTCAGACCTGCTGTTTCCAGCTCTGTGTCCCTTATTCTGTAGTTTTAGAACATTTAATCTGCAGTTTTCAGCCAGAAAAGAGTCATGAAAAGAGTCAGTTTTTTTCATACTCCGCCCACCTGAGGCTCGCCCCCGCCCACCTGAGGCTATCCCCGCCCACCTCAACTGATTAACCTATTACTTTGAATAGGTAGAACCATATGAATAACTGCCAGGTGGGCGTGGCTAGCCTTTGGTGGGCGGGGCTAACACCTGCTCATGAATAAGATTTGAGCATTAAATGCTCTAAAACTGCTGCATCTTACAGAATAAGGGACACAGCACTGGAAACAGCAGGTCTGACACTAGCTTGTGCTGCCCTCAGCAAGGGCATGGACCTCCTTAAAGGAAACCTGTCACATAGGTGATGCCCCCCTATGTGACAGGTTCCCTTTAAGGAGGTCATTGCAGAGTAAGGCCTGGTTCACATCTTCTCCAGAGGTTCTGTTCAGAACCTTCGTCTCAGAGGTGAAAAACTGAACCACAGGATCCGTTTACAATGGAGACCCACGGCGCCCTCCAGGCCCTATTAATTACAATGGGTCCGTTGGGTTTCCGCCATGTTACATGTTCTAAGTTCTAACCGTCGGTTTTGAAATTCGACTACAGTGTAGACTACAGCTCGGATTTTCTATTGAGGTATATGGGGTGATTTACAGTTGGATTTTTGCGGATTAAAAATGTGACTGTCAACGAGTGCCTAACCTACATAGCCTAAGGATACGTTCACAAGTCAGGATTTTAATGAGGATTTCAGCGTGGATTCCACCTTGATTTCCTCGTCAAAATCCTCATGTAAACCACCGGCCATTCATTTGAAAGATAGTTCACAATGGACTGCAGCGCGGATTTTCCTCGCCATGGATTTCATTCTTTTGAGCCGATCCTCATCGGATCTGGGTGAAGGGGTCGCGGGTTAGCCACATTGAATGGAGCTAACCCAAGTCAAAATCGGAGGTGAAAAACACCTTTGTAAGTGAATATCCTCAGCGGAAGTCTGGGGCGTCGCCTCTGATTTCTGCCGAGGAAACCATGTCAGAAACACGTCAACCTTTTCCGTCCGATGTGTGAACATATCCTACAGCAGTTGTATGAGTTATGGCTGCTGTGTCCTAGAAATCTGGAATAGAAGTTGATTTCCCCAAAAATAAGTCATCCCCCAAAAATAAGACCTAGTGCATTTTTTTGATGCAATTCAGAGTTTGGCTGCTTATGCTGATGTTTGTGATGAAATCACTACAGTATATTAATACAGGTTGATTTTTTGTTCAACAATAAATGTGAATTCTTGTTCATGGAAAAATAAGACATCCCCTAAAAATAAGTCTTAGCTCGTCTTTAGGAGCAAAAATTAATATAAGACACTGTCTTATTTTCAGGGAAACAGGGTAGGATTTGTAAAGAACTAATCCCCATTGCAGATTTTCCATGCACAAATCCGCAGTAAATCGGTACCATGTTCGTTCACTCTTCCTGTAAGCCAGAGGTGTAACTTGCAGCTCCTGGGCCCTCGTGAAAATAGTGAAATGGGGCCCCTAAGCTACCATGTGCCATTTACAAGACTATGGCAGAAGGGCTTTTGGTGCCTCCTCAGGCTGCAGGCCCCGGTAGTGACTGCTACCTCTGCACCCCCTATAGCTGCGCCCCTGCTGTAAGCATCATCTGCACTTTTTGGCCACTTTCACGTCAGTATTTTTGGTCAGTATTTTGCATCAGTATTTTTCAGCCAGAACTATGAATGGGTCAACATTAAAGACTTGCAAGTCTTTGCATTATAGTCTAGGTCCTGGTTTACAAATACTGATGCAATATATGGGCCAAACTGCTGCCATGGGAAAAGTGGCCTAAACTGTCCCAGAGGGACAGTCAAGATCAGTCCTGAAAGTAACATCCTGAGTCGTAATTTGCTGATAAGAGAGGGGAAGTAGATGTGGTAAGTGGAAATAGTACACCATTAACTGGCCCCAATGAGCCCTCATGGTCAATGATGGCTATACATACACTTACATTAAACAGGCCCAATTGGTTGGGGAAGTTCCTGTACAGAAGCCCTATCCTTGCTTCTGATTCACTGTAAAGGTGTAATACGCTATGTGAATATAACATAGATATGGAGCACCAGTTCATAAATATTGTATGATGGATCTTGAAAAAAAATCAGAAGATTGTGGCCAAATTAATAAGGGACATAGAAGAAAGCCCCTACTAAAACATTTGTAATAATTTATTCTATTTGTAGATCCCACAAAAGGCTGAAGGTCACGCCACCGGAGATTTCTGCATAAAACTCATCTATAATACACTACAAGATAATTTAAAGGGAATGTGTCATCAAAAAATGAGTCATTGTTTAAGTCCCATTTTTATGTTAAACACATTTTTTAGGAATTTTTGGTTGTTTTTTTTTAATTTTTCATATCACTTTCAATATTTTGTAATAATTCTTAAGTCTTGCAGTTTTCACTTTGGCCAATAGGCCTTGTTTGCACTGCTTTAACAGCAGTCAGAGAGGTGCTTTACAGTAGCTTCATGCACATAGGAGACTTAAGACTGACTCACCCCCAAATTGGCTTCTTTTGGAGAGTTTTCTAGTCATGCTCTGTGACCTGGGAAAAATCAGTGTGCAGGGAGGTGAAAGGGTGAACTGTGACATCTCCCTTGTGACTGGGGGATCTTGTGTTATCTATTCACATGGTGTCTCCTTTCAGTTTGACCCTCTTTGTGCTGATAATGAGCAGACAACTGAGAATCTTTCTGTACAGAACAGACAGTGTCAGAATATTATTAGGCTTAGTGGCCAAAGTGAAAAATGCAGGACTTAAGAATCAATAAAAAATATTGAAAGTGATATGAAAAATTTTAAAAAACATAACCAAAAATGTGTTTAACATAAAAATGTGAGTTAAACAATAAGTCATTTTTTGATGACACATTCCCTTTAAGTTACTAGTGGGAGGGCTCCTGGTTCAGGGTCGTCATCTGTGAGCCAGATGGGCTACAAAAGACATATCTCTCTCTCTGGAAGAGTAGCACATCCGACAAGCTCATTGAGTTGAATGGGAATTGTGTAATGCCTCATTTCCCCTGTGGTGGCGCTGCAGGGGAACTGAACACTTGGTACTTGGTTCTTTCACATGTTATACCTGGTCCTTGAAGTCTCAGAAGTTAGACCGCTTGTCATCGGCTTATCATCAAGGGACCCTACTAATAGCTAACAACAAGGGACCCTACTAATGAAAAATCATCATCCAAAGTGGTTGACCCTCCCAAAAATAGGAATCAAGATCAGATAAGTGGTGATTGGTCTGTTGGGAATCTGACAAATGCAGAGAACGAGCATTTGTGGTTTGTAAATATGGAAGGTTGATATCAACCAAGATGTTTTTTTTGTGTAAAATAGGTGTGAGCCCCAGAGGTGGGACAGATATCTGTCAGACACTTATGGCAAATCCTGTGGCTATGCTATACATATGTAAAAAATGGGAATAACTTTTTTAGTATGTACTCTGTTTTTAAAGTTTTCACCATAACTTTTATGTTTACTATTTCAAATGACAGGAGTACTCCTGTCATTTCATCCTCTCCTGCTTATTAGGTTAGCAGGATTTTCTGTGTTATGTCCGTCTTCTCTTATGTGTGTTTGGAATGGTTGCATGGCATATTAGCTAATCTGGCCATGCACCTGGAGTCGTTAGCTACTTCTAACTTCTATAAAGCTCAGTTGAATCCAGCAGTCTGGTTGCAGAGTATACAGCAAGAACCTGTCTAGTCCTGATATGTTAAATTATTGTTTCATGTAATCTATAGTCTAGTCCAGTTACGTCAAGTTCTAGTATATTGTTGTTTCATGTCTAACTTCCTTCTGGCCAAGTCCTACAGTTTGTATATCTTAAGTTGTATTCTGGTTTTGGTTCTCTTTTTATTAATTAGGCTCACTATGGGCTAAAATATAGATTTTAATGAGGTAATGTGTTATATATTTATGTGTTTTATACGTTTATTGTTATTACTATGTGTATGGCAGTATGTGATGACGGTTTCTTCGGAACGTCATCCCTTATCACTGCATACACTATATAAGAGCCAGCTGACCTGCTGACTGGCGCGCATGCGCACTAGTCAGGAGTCTGTCGTTCCTATAGTGTGACATTGTGTTCTGGGAGGGCTACAGAATAGAAGTGCTGGCTGGCCTGCTGACTAGCACGCATGCGCACTAGTCAGGAGTCTGTCGCTGCTATAGTGTAGTTGCTCGCAGCCCTCCTTGAGCACAGTGTCACACTATGCATAGTAGTGTGACAATATGTTCGGAGAGGGTGGTGTGCGGCTACACTATTTCAGCGATAGCCTCCTGAATAGCGCATGCGCTATTCAACAGGTCAGCCGGCTCTTCTTTAATGTATGCAGTAGTAAGGGATGATGTTCTGAACACAATGTCATCGCATACTGCCAAAGGCATAGTAAAAACACGACAATTTTTTTGGGCCATATTCACAGCTCAATGGCTGGACTAGACTGAACCCAGTAGCAGGCATCTCTGGCTTATATGCTACCTGGGAAAAATTAAGAAGTGCAGCTAATTACTGAGCAGCAGCTCACACACCCCACTGCTAGGGGAACAATTGGATGATAAAAAAACTGCACATTAACTTAATACCTGTTTTACACCAAACATGCAGAAAAGCCCCATATAATGCATGGGGGGATTGCACAAATGCAAAAATTACCAATAAAGCAACCACTCACATGCCCTCCATGCATGAGGGGGTGGTGCTGGTAAATACAAATTTCATATAATTTAAAGGCGATACAGAAGGGTGCCATAAATACAGATACGTGTGGTGCACGATGCTGGCTTACAACCTATTGTTTACACCCCATACTATTTTGATTAGGGCAGCTGCCCCGCACTTTCTGGGTGTCTAACAAAAACCCCAAAGGGACCCCTCCCGCTCCCCAGCATTCTTGGGCAGATGAAAAAGATGACATACTGGAAAAATGTTAAATATGAGGTAATAGGTGGTACAGGGGCCCGGTACGCAAGCTCGCAACCGACTGTGGCTTTTCTGCATGCTGGTGTGAACAAGTATCAAGTTAATGTGCAGTTTTTTATCATCTCATTGTTCCCCTAGCAGTGGGGTGTGTGAGCTGCTGCTCAGCAATTAGTTGCACCTGTTAATTTTTCCCAGGTAGCATATAGGCTAGAGTTGCCTGCTGCTGGGTTCAGTCTAGTCCATTGAGCTGTGAATATGGCCCAAAAAATTGTCGTGTTTTTTGAGTAAGTAATGTCCCATTTTTTGTATGTGTTTTTTCTGCAAAGGCATAGTAATAATAATAAACGTATAAAACACACAAAGATATAACACATTACATCAATAAAGTCTATATATATACATTTAAGCCCATAGTAAATGTAGCTGAGGCTGTAACTGAAAGGTGATCTCATGCATTTTACCAGTTACTTCAGTTACGTTACTCTCCTTGTTCCTACCCTAAAATAGTGTTCAAAGGTGAATATACATGTCAGCAGCAATAATGTAAGAATTTCCTGCCTCAAGCAATGCAAATATAAATACAGTAGTTTATTAGACTGATTTGCACTATAAAGGAAATACATTTACATGGGAAATCATTTTCATTCCCGTGGCCGGCTAAGAAACTATTAGGCTCTGTTATTACTGAATTTCTGCCATACCTTTAGCTCTCAGATTTCTGACGAGGATTTTATCTCTACAAAGGCGGCTGTTGCTTCTGATTTGAAATCCCTGGTGCAGAAAATTCACGCTGTAGTTCACAGTATGAACTACAGCACAGACTGCCTGATCAAATGAATACGAGTCGGTTTACATGAGGATTTTAACATTGAATTCAGCGCAGAATCTGAACTGAATTCCATGTTAAAATCCATTGTATGAACTTAATCTTAAAGGGATAGTGTCTATAGAAAATGATCTTAGGCGACATGCATGAACGTTGGCGCTGACAGGCAAATTCTAAATAGTTTTAAGGCGTGTAGACTGGCCAGAATGTATGAAGCTGTTATTCTGCAGGTCTTACATTTCAGGGCGTGTAGAGCAATACAACAAGTTGGCTCAGGCACACCTTTACCCTGGTCTGTTCTTCTGCAGGTCATACATACAGGGCAGTGTAGAGCCAATACCACAGGTCTGGCTCAGGCACCCCTTTACCTTTGGGCTGGCTGTTCTTCTGCAGGTCATACATACAGGGGGTGTAGAGCCAAAACCCACAAGCTGGCTCAGGCACCCCTTTACCCTGGTTGGCTGGGTTTTTCTGCAGGTCTATACTTACAGGGCAGTGTAGAGCCCAATAACACAAGTTTAGGCTCAGGCACCACCTTTACCCCCGGGCTGTTTCTTCTGCAGGTCATACATACAGGGCGTGTAGAGCCAATACCACAGGTCTGTTCTCGGCACCACCTTTACCCTGGTCGGCTGTTCTTCTGAGGTCATACATACAGGGCAGTGTAGAGCCAATACCCACAAGTCTGGCTCAGGCACCACCTTTACCCTGGTTGGCTGTTCTTCTGCGGTCATACATCAGGGCAGTGTAGAGCCAATACCCCAAAGTCTGGCTCAGGCAAAACCTTTACCTTGATCTGTTCTTCTGCAGGTCATACATAGAGGGCCCGTGTAGAGCCAATACCACAAGTCTGGTCAGGCACCACCTTTACCCTGGTCTGGCTGTTCTTCTGCAGGTATACATACAGGGCAGTGTAGAGCCAATACCACAAGTCTGGTCAGGCACCACCTTTACCTGGTCTGTTCTTCTGCAGGTCATACTTCAGGGCAGTGTAGAGCCAAATAACACAAGTCAGGCTCAGGCACCACCTTTACCTGGTCTGTTCTTCTGCAAGTCATACATACAGGGCAGTGTAGAGCCAATTTCCACAGGTCTGGCTAGGCACCACCCCTTTTCTCTGGTTGGCTGTTCTTCTGAGGTATACATACAAAGGGCTGTGTAGAGCCAATACCACAACTCTGGGTCAGGCACCACCTTTACCCTGGTCTGTCTGTTCTTCTGCAGGTCATACAGGCGCAGTGTAGAGCCAATACCACAAGTCTGGCTCAGGCACCACCTTTACCCTGGTCTGTTCTTCTGCAGGTCTACATACGGGCAGTTTTAGAGCCAATACACAAGTCTGGCACAGGCACCACCTTTACCTTGATCTGTTCCCTTTTGCGGTCATACATTTGGGGCAGTGTAGAGCCAATACCACAAGTCAGGCTCAGGCACCCCTTTTCCCCGGTCTGTTCTTCTGCAGGTCATACATACAGGGCAGTGTAGAGCCAATACCACAAGTCTGGCTCAGGCACAACTTTCCTGGTTGGCTGTTCTTCTGCAGGTCATACATACAGGGCAGTGTAGAGACAATACCCCAAGTTGGCTCAGGCACCACCTTTACCTGGTCTGGCTGTTCTTCTGCAGGTCATACATACGGGCAGTGTAGAGCCAATAAACACAAGTCAGGCTCAGGGACCCCCTTTTTCCCTGGTCTGTTTTCTGCAGGTCATACATACAGGGCAGTGTAGAGCCAATACCAAGTGTCTGGCTCAGGCACCACCTTTACCCTGGTCTGGCTGTTCTTCTGCAGGTCATACATACAGGGCAGTGTAGAGCAAATAAAAACATTCAGGCTCAGGCAACACCTTTACCCTGGTTGTTCTTTTGCAGGTTTAATACATAAAAGGGCAGTGTAGAGCCAATACCACAAGTCTTGGCTCAGGCACCACCTTTTACCCTGGGGCTGGCTGTTCTTTGAGGTCATACATACAGGGCAGTGTAGAGCCAATACCACAGTTGGCTCAGGCACCACCTTTTACCTTGATCTGTTCTTCTGCAGGTCATACATAGAGGGCTGTGTAGAGCCAATACCCAAGTCTGGCTCAGGCACCACCTTTACCCTGGTCTGGCTGTTCTTCTGCAGGTCATACATACAGGGCAGTGTAGAGCCAATACCACAAGTCTGGGTCAGGCACCACCTTTACCCCGGTCTGTTCTTCTGCAGGTCATACTACAGGGGGTGTTTGGCCCAAAAAAACCCAAATCAGGCTCAGGCACCACCTTTACCCTGGGCTGTTCTTCTGCAAGTCATACATACGGGGCAGTGTAGAGCCAATTCTCAGGTCTGGCTCAGGCACCACCCTTTACCCTGGTTGGCTGTTTTTCTGCAGGTCATACATACAGGGGAGTGTAGAGCCAATACCACAAGTCTGGCTCAGGCACCACCTTTACCTGGTCTGTTCTTCTGCAGGTCATACATACAGGGGAGTGTAGAGCCAATACCACAGTCTGGCTCAGGCCACCTTTTCCCCGGTCTGGCTGTTCTTCTGCAGGTCATACATCAGGGCAGTGTAGAGCCAATACCCCAAGTCTGGCTCAGGCACCACCTTTACCCTTTATCTGGTTCTTTGCAGGTCATACATAGAGGGCAGTGTAGAGCCAATACCCAAAAAGTCAGGCTCAGGCACCAACCCTTTTCCCTGGTCTGTTCTTCTGCAGGTCATACATACAGGGCAGTGTAGAGCCAATAACACAAGTCTGGCTCAGGCACCACCTTTACCCTGGTTGGCTGTTCTTTGCAGGTCATACTTTCAGGGCAGTGTAGAGACAATACCACAAGTCTGGTTCAGGCACCCCCTTTACCTGGTCTGGCTGGGTTCTTCTGCAGGTCATACATACAGGGCAGTGTAGAGCCAATACCACAAGTCTGGCTCAGGCACCACCTTTACCTGGTCTGGCTGTTCTTCTGCAGGTCATACATAAGGACAGTGTAGAGCCAATTACCACAAGTCTGGCTCAGGCACCCTTTACCATGGTCTGGCTGTTCTTCTGAAGGTCATAAATACAGGGCAGTGTAGAGACAATACCACAAGTCTGGTTCAGGCACCACCTTTACCCTGGTCTGGCTGTTCTTCTGCAGGTCATACATACAGGGCAGTGTAGGGCAATAACACAAGTCAGGTCAGGACCACCTTTACCCTGGGGCTGTCTTCTGCAGGTCATACATACAGGGCAGTGTTTGAGCCATACCACAGGTTGGCTCAGGCACCCCTTTACCCTGGTTGGGTGTTTAAATGTTCTGACCCTAGGTTTGGCAACAAAGAATCATAAATGTGTCTAATTTATGAATGTGGTGCGATGCCCCAGAACGCCCCTATTTTTGGTGCACTAAAAAATGTTGTGTCGACATTTATTGCCCCAAAAGGGGAATGCAACTGTTCATACTCTATAGAACGGTTACTAAAGCTTTTTGACCCCAAAAAACTGGCACAACCCCGTCCTTCAGTGCCCTATTTTTAACTCTGTTTTCATGTTAAATACATTTTATAAAAAATTTTTTTTTTATGTTTTTATTAAATTTTCAAAAGTTTAACAAAATTTTGGCATGTTGAGAATGCATGAAATGGTAGAGTCTGTAAAATGAATAACAATTCTCAAAAAGGTTATTGGATAAAAGTAATTTTTTACAATAAAAAGTTATAACTAGGCCCAAAAAAGTTTAAAGTACAGTAGTAAACTCAAGATGACGCAAAAGAATTTTTATTTTAATTTTCCCCATTTCACTACAGTATTAATCTTTTTTTTTTTTTTTTTTAAATCCTGAAGTCCTACATTTTTCACTTTGTCCACTAGGCTATAATATTTGATTTCGCATTTTTCCCTCTTATCAGCACAGGCAAGATTACACTAAAAAGGTGAACCAAATTTTATAGATAACAAGGATACCAATAGAGATGTCACCCCCCTCTCCTCCCTCTTCCCCCCCTCCGGCACACTGATTTTTTTCCCCCCAGGTACAGAGCCTAGAAAGCTCTCTTAAAGTCAATGGGTCTGCCCTGTTCACGGCCTTATGCCCATGAAGAGCTGTAAAGATCTCTCTAATGCTGTTAAAGGTATATTTACACAACAAAAAAAAATGCTATAGTTTCCCCTTTAAATGTGTTAATAGGTTTCCCTTTTGGCCCATGAAATGGTAGGAATAGACGGATGACTATGTTATTTTATTTACTAGTCCGGTAAAAAAAAAATAGGACCTTTTACAGTTGGTTTTTTGCATGCTCTCTGATCGTTTTACTTTCTTTACCGGGGTCCCCCACTTCATGACACAAATGCTGCCCCTGTTTTCTCCCCCCTAACACTTTAGCTCTTGATTCGTTTGCCCTCTCCCACAAAAAAGGGGCCCCTCAAATCGATAGGAACCTAAAACACCACTGACGAAAAAAACTGACAAAAAGGTTTTTGGCATAATGCCATTGTTAATTTGAAGGAAAAAGGGAGAGCTTGGGAAGCCTAAAAAACTGGGGAAAACGGGGGTTTCCATCATTATGTGGGTTTTTTTTGCTGCAGGGGGACAGGGGCACTTTACAGAAAGGGTGGCATCATGAGGAAAGAAGATTTGTGGGAATCTGAAGAAACATCTCAGGGCATCAGCCCGGAAGGAGTTAAAATTGGGCGGGGAAAAGGGGTTTCCAAAAAGGAAAAGACCCGAGCTACTGCCCCAAAATTTGGGTTCCAAAATGGCTTAAGGAGAAACCCAAATCAAGTTTTGGGGGGCCATCCAAAACCCTGATGTCAATCCTATTGAAAAAAATATGGGCAAAACTGAAAAGGGGAGGGTGAAGCAAAACGACCCCCAAACTTTCTCGTTAAAACCCGTTCTGTCAGAAGATGGGCCAAAAATTCCCCAAAAATATTTGGAAGCTTGGAAAGGGTCCCAAAAAGTTTGACCAAGTCCCACAGTTTAAGGGGAATGCTACAAATACAAGAAATGTATGGAAACTTTTGCTTTTCAGAAAGTAATAAAAAAGCCTTAAAAAGCTCTCTCATTTTCTGCATTTTGGGAAATATAAAAAAATTTTTCGTCCCCAATTGACCTAAAACGGGGAGGATTATTCTGTTTTCATGTAGTAGTGAGAAAAACCTGCAGTGGGGCTTTTTTTGAGTGTATGTAAATTTGGTTTCAATGTACATTCACCCCCTAGAGCCCCATGGGTCAGGGGGCCCCTGGGCAACTCCCTAGTGTTAATGGAAAAGATAGCCCTGTATAAATCCAAACAATGACTCATGCCCGTTTTCCCTTTCCTGTCAACCCTAAACAATTTTTATCTTTTAATCCCCTTTTTTGCCACCAGATGTTTTTTTCTTTCATCCAGCGAAAAAGTTGCCCCCTCTTCCCCAAAGCAAAATCGCATCAAAAAAAAGTCCCGCAAACAACGTACTCTGTTTCGTGTTTTCTGAAACAATCATTTCTCTAACCTTACTGACACCCAAGCTTTAGCTCTATCTCCAAAAAGCGCCCTTTAAAACTTGCCCCCTTGACCACTACCCCCCAATCTTTCCCCAACCTTAGTACTACCCTTTTTCCTTTTCCCCAACCCCAAATCGTAACCTATCACCCCCTCTTCCCCTTTTTCTTTTTTTAACCATCACACCAATTTGTAAAGGGACACTATCGCCAAGTTTGTTTCCTAGTTAAAAAAACCCGATATGATACATATCCTTTTCTTCTGAGCCGTTTTTATTTATTCATGGTAGATTTTTTTTTATTTCTGTTGTTTGTATATGATTATGGGGGCAGACATCTTGCCTGAGCTGCCTCTAACAGCAATTAGAAAGATTCTTTACAGCAATTAATGAATAGGAGCCTGTGAACAGGAGCAGACCCCTTGAATCTATGGAGAGTTTTCGGGCTCCTGACCTGGGGGAATTTTAGTGTGCAGGGAGGGGGTGAGGGAGCTGTGCTATCTCCCATTGTGTTGGGGGGATCCTGTGTTATTTAAACATTGGTGTCACCTTTTAGAGTAATCCTGTCTGTGCTGATAACGAGGAGACTATTGAAAATCTCTCTCTTTAGAACAGGAAGTATCAGACAATTATAGGCCTAGTGGCCAAAGTGAAAACTATAGTATTTTTTAAAAATAATAATACTGATATAAAAATAAAAAAATAAAAAAATTCTTAAAAAATGTGTTTAATATAAAAACTATTATTAGGCCTAGTGACCAAACTGAAAACTGCAGGATTTCAGGATTTTCCAAAAGTAATAATACTGATATAAAAATATAAAAAAAAACAACCAAAAATTCTTTAAAAAAATGTTAAACATAAAACCAGGTGTTAAACAATAGGTACTTTTAGGTAATTTTTCAAAAACACATTCCCTTTAAAAGCTACCCCTTTTTGCTTTCCCCCTTTTTCCCCAAATTATCCCTCATACCCCAGTTAATAAAATTATGCTTAAATGGGACCAGAGTGGGAACGAATAGAAAATAAAGTGTTTACTGACCCCCCCGCCCCTCCACTGTTTGCAGTCAGGAACCCCAAAAAAACTGCTCCTTTTTCTTTTTTTGGGGTTCTCTTCCCAACACACAAGAATGGCTCGTGCTGCATAAAAGTAAAGGGACATATCCCCTTTCCCTGGGGGCTGGGATAAAAAATTTCCCAAAAAAAAGGGGAAAGGGGAATCCCCGAGGAGCTTCGGAGCTGCAGTGGGGGACCAGGAGGAAATATCATTTTTTTTTTTAACCTGGCCCATTTAAAAAATCTTTTTTAATCAACTGGAAAACACCTGTGATTTGGGTACAACCATTTTTGGGCAGCTCTGTTCCTATAAACATATGAACTGCAACTACTATTTTCAATGTTTTTTTGTTCCTTTTCTTTGGCATTAAGTCCTGTTTTCTAAAGAGAAATTTTTTGGACACAAATTTTGTTTTTAGGGTTTTTTCAGTTTTAAACCCTTTTCTCTATGGGAATAAAATCGATAAAGAATGACAAAATAACGCCCAAAGGGTGTAAAATATTTAAAACCCTTCACTTTGAAGTGTTTCCAATTTATTATGTGACCTAAGTTCAAAATTAGTGCAATATAAGAAGACTGCAGTTATTATACTGTAGAATACACACAAGGCATAAAAAGCTGTCAGGTTTTCCAGAGTAATTTTAAAGGGGCCCCCTTTTTCAGCCAAAGTAAATTTGGGGACTTTTTTGGTCACTTCTTTCTGGTGTATATGCAGTAGGGATAATGAAAGCGAATGGGGCTGGACGGGAAACGGTCCCCATGCGCTTTGGAAGAATGCACTGATTAGCGTTTTTTACAAAACACCCCTAGCGTCCCTTTCGGGGGCCAGGTACACACGGGAAGAGTTGTTGGGGAAAAATACCCTAATTTTGAACAGAACTGAAAAGGGCCATCTTTTGGGAGCAAAGCCTTTCAAACTAGTGGTTTCCCTCTCCATTCATGCATAGTCTCCAACTACTGCTCGCCAACCATACTTCTTTTGCCATCCATAGTCACCTCGGCAGGCTGGTATTTGGTGATATCTCCCTCTGTACCCTCGCACTTAAAAAACCAAATTGCTTGAACCAAGGGGCCCCAAAATTTACAGACCCAAAGTTTCCATTTTCTAGTAAATGGTTTTCAGTGCACATCATGCAGTGCCGACTTTCCCCCCCAGCTGTTTCTCCTTTCCCCAAAAGGCCCAAATTTGGACATTTGGGCCCCCTATAACAGGGTCTGCCCAAATTTGGGTCCCGCTTTTTGGGAAACTGCAACTCCAAACATGCATTTTTTATAATCTATACATTTGGGGATGATGGGAGATTTTAGTTTCCCCAAAAGCTGGAGGGGGCCAAATTTTCCAGGGCCCCTGCTCTAAACCCTCTAAAAACCCGGAATAGAGAAAATTTCAAAAATTTGGGACTATGGGAAAAAAGACAAAGCACAGCAAAGGATCCTGGGGCTTGTAGTTTTAGAGGAAAAAGGTAAACACTTTACAACAGGACATGCTGCCCCCCAAATACGAGAAGGGGGTACGCATAAAAGCACCAAAAAAATCACAGAAAAAAAACGGGGAAACCTGAATAAAGTCTCAGGGGAAGGGACTTTTTTTTTTTTTTTCCCGAAAACCACAAAAAAAACCCTAAATAATTTTTTTTTCTTTTTTTATAAACAAAAAACGTTTTATTTAAATAACATCTGATACAAAAGATTGCAATAGAGCAACCAATGGGCAATGTACAATTGTGGTAAAACAATCGTAATTTCCCCAAAAAGAATAAACATTAACAAAATCACCGTTTAACCAAGTATTTTAGCATCAATAAGTAAGAAAACAAAAAAAAGAGAAAACTTTAAAATTGTCCTTTAAAAATTTAGAAAAAAAGGGGCAATACCCCAAATCGCCGAAAGCAGAAGTTTGGGCTGAAAAAATAAGCAATTAAACCCCTTTTCGAGAAATAGTCAAAGCCATTTAAGCACAAAATGAAAACAAAAACTCAAAGTACTTAAAAATCCCAACACAAGGAAAAAAAACAAAAAACTGTAGGGCCCGACCTAGGGGCGGGAAAGGAAAGGGGCAAAAAAGCGAGTCCAAAGGGCGAAAGAGGGGGGGGGGCAAAAGAATTTCCCAAACAAAAACGGGTTATATATCTCGGGGAAAAAACACAAGGGCCCCCGGAGTCAGCCGCCTTTTTCCCATTTAAGTGGAAAAAACGAAAAAAATTTTTGGGTGTCAATGAGTTTAATATATTCTGGGGAGCCACAGAAAATCTTCCAACTAGCCCACGTGGCCAGTTATTTGTCAACAGTCTGGTTGTGATCTGCACGAATCTCCTCCATGCGATGAATGGAAGATAGTTCGTTAAACCATGATGATATAGAGGGTATCGCTGTCGATCTCCACAGTCTAGGTATCAAAGTCTTAGCTGCACTGAGCATAAAAATAAGTATGTGGCCCTTAACCCCTTAAGCCGAACGCCTGAAAAGTAGTTAATGACCAGAACATTTTTTTAGTTTTGGCCTCCTTGCATTTAACAGTTGTAACTTTTTTATTTTTTCAATGACGCAGTTGGATGAGCCTCGTTTTAAATTTAAGACAAGTTGTACTTAATAAGGAAAGTTTAAGTACACTTATAAATAATTGCAGTTTTTTTTTATTTTTTCCCAATTTTTTTTTTATTTTTTCATTTTTTTTTTAAACCCTTAACATTTCACTCTTAATAAATTGTAACATTAATTCTACAGGTTATTACGGTCGTGTGGATACCAATATGTGTAGGTTTTTTGTGCGTGTAATTTATGTACAATTATTTTTTATTAAAAAATTTTATTTTTATTTATTATTTATTTTTTTTATTCTTTTTTTTACACTTTTTATGTTTTTTTGTTTCTTTTTTTTTGACTCCCATGAAGGGAGAACTGTTTAACATTTTTTTTAAATTTTTTTACACTTAGTAATGTATTAGGGATATTCATATTTTGCTAATACATGCTAATCTGTGTCAGTCTGACAAAAGGCAGTGATTAGGACAGCACACAGTGCGTCCTAATCATGGCTTCTTACACAGACACTCGGGGCATGCTAGGTCCCAGAGCTGACTGTGCAGCCGGTCCCTGAGCTCTGTCGGGTCACCGGGTGTTCCGATCACCCGACAGAGCAGGGGATCCCTTTGATTGCGCTGCGGTAACGCACCGCCGCAATCAAAGGGTTAAAGCATCGGGTTGCGGGGGTTTCCTCCGCTCCCCGATGCCTGCAGGACATGCTCTGGGATCGGGGCTGTGTAGTTCAGCCCCGATCCAGCGCAGCTGCGGCACGGGCGCCGCAAACCCCGATGTCTGCAGCGACGTCAAAAGACGTCGCTGCAGACGAACGACCCGCACCGGCCGCCGTCAAAAGACGGTGCGCGGTCGTTAAGGGGTTAAAGACATGTAGGGGCAATGGAATAATCTGCAACAGTACTACAGATGGATCATTCTGCAATCTAATCCCTGTCACCAACTCGATTACCTGCAGGACTTTAGCCCAGAAAACCTGAATCAAGAATCCTATTGTTTTTAAATTAAGAAAGCAACACACATGGAATATTGTGTACAGTTTTGGGCACCAGGGCACAGGAAAGACATTGTAGAGCTTGAACAGGTACAAAGGCGGGCAACAAAAATAATAAAAGACTGGGTGGACTACAAATACCCAGAAAGATTAGCAAGGTTAGGGTTTATTTAGTTTAGAGAAAAAGACGGCTTCGGGGGGACATAATAAATATGTTTAAATACATCAAAGGTCAATATCGAGATCTCTCCCAAGATTTATTTATACTCAGGACTGTATCTAGAAAAAGGGGACGTCCTCTATGTCTAGAGGAAGGAAGCTTTCCACATAAACATAGAAAGGGATTCTTCACTGTAAGAGCAGTGAGACTGTGGAACTCTCTGCCAGAGGAAATTGTCATGGAGAATATACTAACAGAGTTCAAAAACGGTCTGGATGCATTTCTCGAGCGTAATAATATAACAGGTTATAGTGACCAGGATTCTGGAGAAGGGTCATTGATCCAGGGATTTTCCGATTCCGATTGGATGGGGGAAGGAATTTTTCCCTAAAATAAGGAAAATTTTGGCTTCTCCCCTCATTTTTTTGGGTTCCTCTGATCAAACACCTTAGCACAAACTGAACTGAGGACATTTTGTTTTTTTTGGCCTTACAAACTATGAAACTATGAAACACAAAAAAATTTTTGATCCCTGAAGATAAATGGACTCAGAATACAATGGGAGAATTGATTTGCAGAATATACTCTTTACTTAGGTAAAAGTAAACCTCATTTCATATTGATTCCGCCAATGCATATAAATGGCAGACAAGAAATGAACTGATTCATAAAGCTAAACCTAAATAATAAATTTACCCAAGGAAACCCCAGCCCCAACCCCATGCCCACCCCCCTTAATGGGTCGCTTCCCCAAAACAAGATAATTCCAGATTAAGAGTATTTACAACACTATCAGTGATCCATTTCTTCTTCTCTTGCTCTTGTGTGAAGACACATCGTGAGAATTTTTTTATTGCACATAATCGTGGTGATCAACAAGGTTAACTGTGAACAAAAACAATTGTTTTGATACCGTTTTTTTAAAAAGGGAAATTTACCTTTTATCTCATACCAGTAAAATGAAGCAACCAGAAGGATTTGGTGTGACTGTTGGATGAAATACTAATAAAAAGGAAATCAGTGAAAGTCAATGCAAATAAATACCAGTAACAGAAATCTAGTCTGGTCCAGTGACTGTCAGATTTTGTCAAGTTAAAGGACATCTGTTAGGTCAAAACTACAAATGCAGGGGAGCAAGGGATAGAAGATATACATATTAGACTAAAAACTAGACCGTCAGAGGTGGCTGTAGGGAGGAGGTTTAAGGTAATTGGGGTATTGGTCCATGGGGGGTCAACAAATTGCTAAATCTATAATTTCAAAGGGATTTCTGCCATATCTGAAAGAGTGTATTGGGGGGCTACTCGTGATTTGGGTTAAAATATAAGGGAAGATGGCCGTGAATTGGTTTTTGATAGAGGGGAGAAGCGAGCTCTGTGATATAAGGGTTTTATGACAGAGGGGGGGAAACTGAACTCTGAATATAAAGGGGTTTTATAAAAGAGGGACTGAGCCTGGATATATAGGTTATATGATAGAGGGGGAAAAGCTAGCTCTGTGATATATAGGGGTTTTAAATGAGGAAGAAGCTGAGCTCTGTGATATAAGGGGTTTTTTGATAGAGGAGAAAGCTGAGCCTGGATATATGGTTATTGAAAAGGAAAAACGAGCTCGGATTTTAATTTTTAAAAGAGGGAGAGCGAGCGCTTGATTATGGGTTCTATGATAGAGGAGAGAAACGAACTTTATATAAGGGTTTTTGAAGGGGGGGAACTGAGTCTGTGATATATGGGTTTTTTATAAGGGGAGAATGAGCTCTGGATATAAGGGTTTTAAGATAGAGGGGAGAAGCTGAGTCTGGATTAGAAGAAAAAAATCTATGTACCCCTTAGAAATATTAAAGACCACGTCCACCCTTTTTGACCCATGGTATTAACATTTCGATTTGGATTTCACATTCAACCTGGGACCGCAGGAATTTAAACTGCTGCCCGAGGGGGTTTGGCTATTTCAACCGTTTTGCGGTGCGTACGTACGGCCGCAATTAAAGGCGGGGGGATTTGGAGCGCGTACCCCCCCGGGGCAGGGGGGCGGGGGGCCGCCCGGGCCCCCTAACATGCATTTCTTGCAGAGGGGGGGGGGGTAATTTGCCGCAAGTAATTGACATGTCACCTATCTCCCCTCGCGTACAATACTATCCTATTGTCCGAGCGGGGAGAGGAGGCGTAATCCATAGTTCTCTATGAGAACTATGGATTACCATAATTTCGGCGCGCATCTTGCCCATATTAGAGCGCAAATACGCCACGAAATGTGCGCCGAAATTACCCCGTGTGAATATACCCTTAGGCAGCTGCCTGTCTCTTTCTCCCTAATGAAAACAAATGCACACTCAGCTGAGCTTGTATGTTAAAGTTACACTTTTGTCAAAAAGGAATATTTTAGTTAAAACCAATATTACTTGAGAACAATTTTTAAAAAATAATTTTTTGGCAGTATTTTTATTTTTTAGCAGTCCTAAGCAATGAATAATTACATAGAAAATATTGTCCTTTTCTAGCTGTGATAGTAAAGAGATAAAACACCTGAATGGCAGAGCAGACTAATCTCACTTTACTGCAGCTGCTGCAAGAAATGCTTATCTGCATGTAATCTCATTCCAAATAGTAGGTAATGACATAACGATTGCGCTATTGTTCTCAGAACATGCGTATATAAATATTAGAGTAGACTACAGGGCAATGACAAAAGCAATACATGAAAGGATAATGGGTTCATCTTTTTTCTGGGGGGGGTTTCGTCACACTATCAGGTCCTGTGATAACATTTTCTTCTCTCAGGCTTTAACCGATCTGAAAGAGAACCGTCAAGCAACCTCACTGCTGTGCTATCAGAGCTCAAAGAGGAGAAATCAGAGAGACCAAGCAGCCAATGTAAAGGGAAAAAACATATAATAGTGGTATACTGCTTGTTAATATGTGAAATATTTTTTATTGATGGTAGTGTCCCTTTAACAGTGGAGTCAGGTGAAATATTTCAAGTGTATGGGGAACGTTACAGGCAGTATTTGGCTCAGGGATTTCCTGCTGTGAGTGAGGGGGAAGTAGCTGCCTTATTTTCAGTTTGGTCACAGAGTAACTGTTGCATAAAGAACAGTTTATGATTTTCAACATGCTCAATCCTTTGTCTCTGTAGGGAATAAGCTGCTGTAAGACTACTCTCCATTGCCTTATTAAAAACACTTGGACGCTCAGCTGACCGGGTATATAGTGGGGAAAAAAAGTATTTACTCAACCACCAATTGTGCAAGTTCTCCCACTTAAAAAGATGAGAGAGGCCTGTAATTGACATCATAGGTCGACCTCAACTACGAGAGACAAAATGAGAAAACAAATCCAGAAAATCACATTGTCTGATTTGGAAAGAATTTATTTGCAAATTATGGTGGAAAATAAGTATTTGGTCACCTACAAACAAGCAAGATTTCTGGCTCTCACAGACCTGTAACAGCTTCTTTAAGAGACTCCTCTGTCCTCCACTCATTACCTGTAGTAATGGCTCCTGTTTGAACTTGTTATCAGTATAAAAGACACCTGTCCACAACCTCAGTCACACTCCAAACTCCACTATGGTGAAGACCAAAGAGCTGTTGAAGGACACCAGAAACAAAATTGTAGCCCTGCACCAGGCTGGGAAGACTGAATCTGTAATAGGCAAGCAGCTTGTTGTGAAGAAATCTACTGTGGGAGCAATAATTAGAAAATGGAAGATGTACAAGACCACTGATAATCTCCCTCCATCTGGGGCTCCACACAAGATCTCACCCCGTGGGGTCAAAATGATCACAAGAACAGTGAGCAAAAATCCCAGAACCACACGGGAGGGACCTAGTGAATGACCTGCAGAGAGCTGGGATCAATGTAACAAAGGCTACCATCAGTAACACACTACACAGCCACGTACTCAGATCCTGCAGTGCCAGACGTGTCCCCCTGCTTAAGCCAGTACATGTCCGGGCCCGTCTAATGTTTGCTAGAGAGCATTTGGATGATCCAGAAGAGTATTGGGAGAATGTCATATGGTCAGATGAAACCAAAGTAGAATTGTTTGGTAGAAACACAACTCGTCGTGTTTGGAGGAGAGAAAATGCTAAGTTGCATCCAAGGAACACCAGACCTACTGTGAAGCATGGGGGAGGCAACATAATGCTTTGGGGCTGTTTCTCTGCAAAGGGACAAGGATGACATATCCGTGTACATGAAAGAATGAATGGGGCCACGTATCATGAGATTTTGAGTGCAAACCTCCTTCCATCAGCAAGGGATTGAAGATGAAACTTGGCTGGGTCTTTCAGAATAACAATGATCCCAAGCACACCGCCAGGACAATGAAGGAGTGGCTTCGTAAGAAGCATTTCAAGGTCCTGGAGTGGCCTAGCCAGTCTCCAGATCTCAACCCCATAGAAAACCTTTGGAGGGAGTTGAATGTCCGTGTTGCCCAGCGACAGCCCCAAAACATCCCTGCTCTAGAGGAGATCTGCATGGAGGAATGGGCCAACATACCAACAGCAGTGTGTGCCAACCTTGTGAAGACTTACAGAAACCATTTGACCTCTGTCATTGCCAACAAAGGATATAGAACAATGTATTGAGTTGAACGTTGGTTATTGACCAAATACTTATTTTCCACCATAATTTGCAAATAAATTCTTTCCAGATCAGACAATGTGATTTTCTGGATTTGTTTTCTCATTTTGTTTCTCATAGTTGAGGTCGACCTCCGATGTCAATTACAGGCCTCTCTCATCTTTTTAAGTGGGAGAACTTGCACAATTACTGGCTGACTAAATACCTTTTTCCCCACTGTATGAATAAGGGATAAGGAGGAATATTTCAAGTGTATGGGGAACTTAACAGGCAGTATTTGGCTTAATGAATCTGAATCATACAGATCATGCTGGGATTTCCTGCTGTGAGCGAGGTGGAAGTAGCTGCTTGATTTTCAGTTTGGGCACAGAATAATTGTTACATTGACATTACAGTAAATGAGACACTGAAAGAATACAATAAAGCCTGACAATTACGCAGAGGCTTAGTATATTTTTATGTACACTGCATGCATGGTTTTTATATTTTTTATTTTCTATCAGGGCAATTCTATTACAGCTCATTTAACTGTAATGGGGATCCTTGTTAAGAGCATACACAGTCCAGAATGTGACTGGTGACCGCTAATAGACAACTGTTCACCCTCTCACCCCTCCATGCTGTCACTCATCTACACAGGCCCATTGAATGCCCACAGCTGCCCATTCCACCCTTTGATGACCACATTCCTAGCCCACAGACGCAATTCTCCTTATGCTTGTTGCACACAGTGGTGTATCACATACTCTGTGGTGAAGATGATGCAGCCACGTGATAATGTGCTGTTCTATAATTTGCTGCAGAAATAACAAAATGTGACTTTGTTCAGAATATTTGTGCCCGTGGGAATTTAAAATCATCATTTAGCAGAATAGAAACCTTTGATTTAAACCTTCAGTGAAAAATTAATAGAATAGGAAGCCTCCTTTCTGGAAGGATTTATCCGATTTCGTGCAAAGGAATAATTGTGGGAGTTGTCCATAGCAATCAATTAGTTACCACTGCAGCCTTATGTTACCCCTTTTTCGGGAGACCCAAAAAGGGGCACTTCT
This sequence comes from Phyllomedusa bahiana, assembly GCA_025379985.1. Taxonomy (NCBI): domain Eukaryota; kingdom Metazoa; phylum Chordata; class Amphibia; order Anura; family Hylidae; genus Phyllomedusa; species Phyllomedusa bahiana. The sequence goes on from JAODAL010006754.1 coordinate 97,218, forward strand.
TTCACAAACCACATCCCAAAGCATGCGTTCCCAGCTGGTTTGGAAAAAGCACAGGGTGGTCTTGGGGAATACCTAGGTGCATGGGGTAGTTCCCGGATGGTTTTGATTCCACCTCCTGCTAAGTTTTGCAGGTCTGGTCTAAAGATTAGCAAGAAGCAAGGTGCAGAAGGAGTTGAGTACCATAAGTGAACAGGCCACAAGGCATTATGGGAAAGGAGATGAGAAGCTCAAGCGCCCTCTGTTGGATGTAACAAATCCTCAATTTGCTTTTGACCCACTGGGTCTTTGGAAAGCAAGAAGGGATATTTAGCCAAGCCAGCATCACCCATCTGTAGACAGCCATTTCGGGGTTTTGCCCCTCATCAGGACAGAGCAGAGCGATGCTGGCTTGGCTGAGTGGGAGGCAATGAGTGGTTCAGTAAGGGAAGATCTCTCCTTAGGGAGAGCGCCATAATGCGGGTAGAGAATGCTTTTTTTGCACTCTACGAACATCGCATATCACACGCATTAGGGGAAAGGGACCAAAAGCTCATGCACCTCTGTTGATGTAACAATCCTAAATTGCTTTTCCCCACTGGGTCTTTGGGAAAGCAAAAAGGGGAAATTTAGCAACCCACATCCCCATCTGAAATCCCCTTTTGGGGTTTTGCCATCGTCAGACGAGCAGGCGATGCTGGTTTGGCTGAGTGGGGGATAGGGGCCGAAAGGGGAAATCTCCCCCTTAGGGAGAGCGCCTATAAGTGAACAGGGTCAGACTACATACACAGTTTTGTTTGTAGTCTGTAACCATGGAAACACTTTGGTTAGCACAGAAGCTGTAGAACTTATTCTATCATTTTGTGTATACAGCTCCTATGCAAACCTGAGTGTAATAACTGTTACATACAACAGACTAACCCTGATCCTGCAGTCAAGTAAGCGCATATTTCAGATGAGAAAATTTCACTCATCGCGTGGATGAGACGTCTACACTGTACTGCTTTATGGTTGGATTTTCTAAGAGGATACAGTGTTCAGAATCTGCAAAAATCTGACTGTAAACCGTCCCTATAGACTTCAATAGAAAATCCAAGCTGTAGTCTACACAGCTCGGATAGCTAAGTTATTTTTGTTTAGCTTGAATGCATTGAAACAATAGAGAAGAAGTGTTCATATCCTTAAAGGGGTTGTCTCACTACAAGGATTGCTTTTTTTTGTTAAAGATCTTGTAAAAACAAGTCACTTTGCAATATGTGTCAATTAACAGTGTCCTACCTATTCCTAGATATCCCCTCCTGTATGGGCTGCATCAGCTCCTTTAGGTCGCTATAGCTACAGACCTGTTTGATCTCTCCTGATAGGCTGCCAGCACTGGTTGCTATAGCTACGACGTTCAATTCGATGGCTGCCGCACTGGTTGCTTAGCTACACCTGGCTTCTAGGGAGCTAGCAGAAGTCAGTAAACACACCCCTGAATTCAAAATGAAACCAAGAAAACAGGACTGAGGTAAGATGAATCAATGTAGTGAGACAACCCCTTTAAGAGGGGACCTGTGACCTCAGCTGACTGGTCTGGTTTAGTAAATCCTTGTGTTCCCTGTGAAATAACAATCCTGGATCCTCTTCTCTTATATCTCTGGGTTGTGCTGTTCCTTTGCTATGCCTCCTAGAAATATGCTACTGAATCTGTCAAATGGGTATTACCATTCCAGTTTTCCAAGGGGCGTGTCCCTGCACACACTGACTGTCAGCAATGATTGGACAATGTCATACTGTGCACGGCCACTACTCCATTTGGTAACACCCAGCTGACAGATTCAGTACGGAATATTTAGAAAAAATAACAGAGGAACAGCACAACAGCGTTATAATAGAAGATGCTCCAGAATTGTCATTTCCCATGGAACACAAGGATTTACTAAAAGAGACCCATCTGGAACAGCCAAAATTCCTCTTTAATTCTCTTCTTTTAGTTTTAATGGGAATGTGTCATCAAAAAAATGACTCATTGTTTAAGTCCAATTTTTATGTTAAACACTTTTTTAGTAATTTTTTTTTAATTTTTCATATCACTTTCAATATTTTTAATAATTCTTAAGTTTTGCAGTTTTCACTTTGGCCACTAGGCCTCGTTTGCATTGCTTTAACAGCAGTCAGAGAGATGCTTTACAGCAGCTTCATGCACATAGGAGACTTAAGGCTGACGCATTCCCATTGACTTCTATAAGAGAGTTTTCTACTCATGCTCTGTGACCTGGGAAGAAAACACTGTGCAGGGAGCTGAAAGGGTGAACTGTGACTATCTCCTCTTGTGACTGATGGATCCTGTCCTATCTCTTCCCCCTGCTGTCTCCTTTCAGTTTGACCCTCTTTGTGCTGATAATGAGCAGACTACTGATAATCTTTCTCTACAGAACAGGAAGTGTCAGACTGTTATTAGGCTTAGTGGCCAAAGTAAAAACTGCAGGACTTAAGAATTATTAAAAAATATTGCAGGTGATATGGAAAATTAAAAAAAATATAACCAAAAATTCTTAAAAAATGAGTTAAACAATAAGACATTTTTTAATGACACATTCCCTTTAAGCTGTAATTGAGGCTGTGAGAACGGCCTTCAATATACAAGCGTGTATTAGCATGCTAATATGGAGACTTTTGCTTGGAAAAATACCGTCCAATAGCAGATGTTGGCATTTCAAGGTGGTAGCCTGGCGCCAGGTGGGGAACATATCTCAGGAGAACATTTATGACCTTGAAATAAGATAAGTGAGTTGTGGGGGAATAGGTTTGTGTGCATTACTATAGATATGGATATGTACTTGACTTGTAAGGCTTGCTGTGTTTGATCAAGAGAAAAGTCAGAGGAAATATGACTGGGCATGAACATGGATGTATTGTGGGCCAGGATCCAACTATCCAATCTCAGTACATTTAAAGGGGTTTCGCCACGATCTAATGTTGGGATCTTGGGATCTTCCAAAATGGGTATTTAATCACTTTTCTAAATATATGTCATCAAAAAAAGTGAAAACTCTGAGAGCTACAGCCTGACTTACATGCCCTTGGATTCCTGATAGTTTACATTAGACACGACCAGGAGCTGACAGGAGCTGATCTGGCTGCGCTTGCGTTGTTTGCACTTCTTATCTGATGGCAGGGAACATGAACGAGCTTTGAAGGGACTGGGGAGAAAGATCTTGTATCTTTTGTATAGAGAATCTACTGGTTGTAATGTAATTATCTGAGTTAACATGCAAATGCTCCCTAGCTCTCTGCTCAGCACCCCTCCCTCTCCCCCCGCAGCGTTCATGAAGGAATGAAAGAAGGAAAGAAGGCTGAGCTTATCTTCTCTCCTGAGCAAATAAAAGGGTGAAATAAAAGCTTGTGCACAATACAGTTCTCCTCTGTGGATTAGCAAAACAATCTTTGCTCAACTACAGAACGAATATCAAAAATTTTCATGGGGGGACGATGACATCACAGAGGAGGTACTTTTTTTTTTTAACACAGAAACACAACCCCTTTTTCAAGCCTAAAGGGGGAATATCATTGTTAAAAGGGAACTCACTTCTTGGAAAACCCCCCTTTAACCTATACGCCCAGGTGGAAAACATTTTACACACCCAAAAACGCCATGCAGAGTCGAGCTGTACACAATTTGTGCACGTGAAAGTGGAGACCCGGCTGTCACCAAGCGGCTCCCCCCTGAAAGGCAGGCAGTTTTATTTCCCCCGCCCTGCCTTCTAAATCATTGTTATAAAATGCCAATGAGACTCAATACACATATAGGGGCCGACCCAGATCAGCCTGGGTCAATACGGGGGTGTTTTTAAATTTTTTTTTGTTTTAAATAAATGGGGCCACTCTTCCTTTAGATGCACTTTCCAACTTTCAATGTTTTTGTACTTTTTGCGAACTTTCTGATTCTAACAAGAAGTTTAAAACAAAATTTACAAAAGATGTTTGATCCCTGAATCGCCCAATACATTTAGGGGGTCAATTTAATTGGGATTTAAACAGTCCCCCTCACCTCTATTCACTCTTTACATCATAGACCAAAAAAAACACCTTACATGATGAACATACCTTATCATTGCGAGGGCCTCAAGCAGGATGTCTCAACGGAATGGCCACGAAAAGGGAAGAAATGGGGTCATCATGAAAACGATCAGTTTTTATATAAATTTGTCACCTTTTTTTGGGAACCCCGCTGTACTGCTAAAGAGGACACTGAAAAACCTTTTCTAAGAACGAAGTGCAAATTTTTATTGGCCCAGTGGCTAAAATGAGAACTGAGGGGCTTTTTCTTTTCTGTGGAAGGGAACATGAACGACTTGAAGGGGTGGGAAAAGATCTTGATCTTTTTTGAAACTACTGGTTTAATTAAAATTTTCTGAGTTAACATGCAAAAAGTCCCTACTCTTGCCGACCCCTCCCTCTCCCCCCCCCCGTTTTTGAAGGGAAAGAAAGAAGGAAAGAAGGGGTGATTTTCTTCTCTCCTGAGCAAAAAAAAGGTGAAATAAAAAACTTTCACAAACAGTTCTCCTTGTGATTGCAAAACAACTTTGCTCAACTACAAGACGAATATCAGAATTGATGGGGGTGGAGCATGACACAAGAGGGTCTTGTTTTTTTTAAACACAAAACACAACGCCCCTTTTTTTTAAGCCCCAAGTGGGGGAAATATCATCTGTTTGGGAAAGGGAAATCACTTCTGGCAAAAACCCCTTTAACTCATAAGTCCGGGGGGTCAACATTTTACTACATCTAAAACGGCCAGCAGAGGGGGGGCTGTACCAAATTTGGGGCTGTGAAAGTGGGGGAGCCCGGGGTCAGCCAAGCATCTCCATGAGAAGGAGGCTGTTTATTACCGTCCCTGCCTTCTCAATCATTGTTTATACAATGCTCAATGAGAGCTCAATACACATATAGGCCGACCCAGATCAGCTCTGTGGTCAATACAGGGGCTGTATTTAAATTTTTTAGTTTAACTAAATGGGACCATCTCTTCCCTTTAGATGCACTTGTCCAACTGTTCAATGTACTTTTGCAGAAATTCTGATTTCCCCAACAAAACTTATGACAACATTTCACAACAGATGTTTGATCCCTGAAAGCCCAAAACTTTAGGGGACAAATTTAATTTGGGGGTTTAAACGTCCCCTATCCCGATTTACATCTTGACATCATGAGACCAAGAAAGCACCTTACATTGATGAACAGTACCTTATCATTGCGAGGCCTCAAGCAGGATGCTCTCAGACGGAAGTGGCCACAGAAAGGCGAAGAAGTGGGCGTCCTTTGGGCCATCACATACTAAAACTGCTTCATTGTAATCAATGTGTATCATTCCCAATTACAGGGGAAATTAGCAAAAAACAAAAAAAACACAAACAAAAAAAAAAAAACAAAAAAAACACAGCCCAAACCACAGCGTTTAGCCCTGCCCCAGACAAACCCAGCATCACTTTTATCGTTTAAAAAAAATACATAAACAAATGTGACAAATACTTTTTAAATTTTTTTTACCGATTTCCTGATATTTTAAAAAAATGTAATGGAAAAATTACATAAAAATAAAGACTTATATTTCACAGTAAAAAGGAGAAAATATTAGAAGAATAACTGAGCACAAAAAAGCATTTTAGCATTTAAACCCATGTGCACCAAGAAAATGAAGAGGGAGGCACCTAAAGGGAGCTTAAAGGGAATCTGGCGCCAATTTTTTTTTACTTATTAAAATAAGATACTGATCCATATTCTTTTCTACTTAGCTGTTAAGCAGACCCATAGACTTCTATAGGAGAGTTTTCTAGGTTGTGACCTGGGAAGAAGTCAGTGAGCAGTGAGGGGGAGCTGTGACATCTCCTATTGTGACTGGCAGATCATGTGTTATCTATATAAATTGATGTCACCTTTTAGTGTAACCCTGCTTGTACTGCTAATGAGGAGACACTGAAAATCTCTCTCTACAGAACAGGAAGTGTCAGATTATTATTAGGCCTAGTGGCTAAAGTGAGAACTGCAGGACTTAAGAATTTTTTAAAAATGTTGAAAGTTATATGGAAAATAAAATAAAAATATAATAAAAAAATTCTTAAAAAATATGTTTAGAACCATAGAACCATTCGTTAAACAATAAGTAATTTTTTATGACACCTTCCCTTTAAATCCGATCACCTGTTGTCTTCATTCATTGTATGTATTGGGCACCAGCCGTGTGAACGAGGCCTAACACTCTCCTACTGGTCATTCGAAGTTCAACATGGTACCTCATGGCTAAGAACTGTCTGAGGATCTTAAAAAAATAATTGTTGCTCTACATAAAGATGGCCTAGGCTATAAGAAGATTGCCAATACCCTGAAACTGAGCTGCAGCGCGGTGGCCAAGAACATACAGCGGTTTAACACCATGTTTCATTAAGAACAGGCTTCAGGATGGTCGACCAAAGAAGTTGAGTGCACGTTCTCAACGTCATATCCAGAGATGAGTGTTGCCAGCATTACTGCAGAGGTTACAGAGGTGGAGGTCAGACTGTCAGTGCTCACACCATATGTCGCATACTTTATCAAATTGGTCTGCATGGCTGTTGTCCCAGAAGGAAGCCTCTTCTAAAGATGATGCACAAGAAAGCCTGCAAACAGTTTTCTGAACAAAAGAACCATGTCCGGTGGTCTGATGAGACCGAGATAAACGTATATGGTTCAGATGGTGTCAGGCGTGTGTGGTGGCAACCAGGTAAGGAGTACAAAGACACGGGTGTCTTGCCTACAGTCAAGCATGGTGGTGGTACTGTCACGGTTTGGGGCTGCATGAGTGCTGCCAGCTGTGGGGAGCTACAGTTTATTGAGGGAACCATGAATGACAATGCTAACTGTGACATACTGAAGCAGAGCATGATCCCCTCCCTTCTGGGCTCAAGGGCAGTATCCAACATGATAACGACCCCAAATACCTCCAAGATGACCACTGCCTTGCTACAGAAAATGATGGTAAAGGTGCTGGACTGGCTAAGCATGTCTCCAGAGCTAAACCCTATAGAGCATCTGTGGGGCCTCCTCAAACGGAAGGTGGAGGAGCACAAGGTCTCTTATATCCTCCAGCTCTGTGATGTCGTCATGGAGAAGTGGAAGAGGATTCCAGTGGCTGCAACCTGTGAAGCTCTAGTGACCTCCATGCCCAAGAGAGTTAAGGCAGTGCTGAAAAATAATGGCGGCCACACAAAATATCAACACTTTGGGCACAATTTGTCCATTGTCACTTAGGGGTGTACTCACTTTTGTTGCCAGCGGTTTAGACATTGGTGGCTGTGTGTTGGGTTATTTTGAGGGCACAACAAATTTACACTGTTATACAAGGTGTTCACTGACTACTTTACACTGTAGGAGTGTCATATCCTCAATGTTGTCCCATGAAAAGATATGATACAATATTTACAAAAATGTGAGGGGTGTACTTACTTTTGTGAGATACTTTATATGCTCTTCAATGGCCACAAGCTTGAATGAAAGAATCTAAGTTGGATACTATTTAAGTAAGCTGCAAACTGGCTTCATCAACTCTTTTGACATCCTAGCTTTGCTTGAGGGTGGAGTGTTTTATAACATTCTGGGGCGTAAGATCACCATTTATCATTCTGTGACATAACTGCAGATTTCAGGCTTCACTCCATGAGTATAAAGATGACTCGACTATACCTCTGAGGCATCCAAGAAATAGGTTAGTCAGATAAACAGATATATATGTATATTACTCATGTAAAGAAAAGGCAGGGGAAGCATGGCAGGCAGCTGTCTATGGCGCCGTTGGAGGGAGGGGGACACACAAGATATGAAAATTAGTTAAAGGGGACCCAACTATATAAACATATGTGAATGTAATGCAGACAGTGATAACGTGCATTCTCTGGAACACCAAATGTGCCTGTTTTAGCAGATAACTCATGCACAAAGCTGCCAGATGAATGACTGTCCATACAAGTTACATCTGCACGGTCTGCCCATAGACTGGTCCCTCAACATACAATTGGTTTTGGGATGACCACTGTATGCTGAACCCAAAATTCTATGGAAAACTGGTGATTAGTTCCGGAGTCCTGAAATGTCCCCAACATAATGCAACATGAAGATAAAAGAAAGTGAAGCGGATACTAATCCAGATAGAACATCAGAAAGATCTGCTGGAAGCTGGAAATCACCTTTTATGATGAGGACAGGAGCTTCTGTAGGTCATGTACTCTGTACACAATTTACCAGAAAAAAATGGGGTCACCCTCACCTTATGCTGCTTATCGTGGAACATGTAAGAGCAGTACAGGACATGTAGTACCGCACTGTACTGTAGAGAGGCGCTACTAGACGGCCAATCACTGCATGCACTGCACTAATACATGTAAGAGCAGTACAGGCCATGTAGTAACGCACTGTACTGTAGAGAGGCGCTACTAGACCGTCAATCACTGTATGCACTGCACTAATACATGTAAAAGCAGTACACAACATGTAGTACTGCACTGTACTATAGAGAGGCGCTACTAGACTGCCAGTCACTGCATGCTCTGCAGTAATACATGTAAGTGCAGTACAGGACATATAGTACCACACTGTACTGTAGAGAGGTGCTAATAGACCACCAATCACTGCATGCACTGCACTAATACATGTAAGAGCAGTACAGGACATGTAGTACCGCACTGTACTGTAGAGAGGCGCTATAGACTGCCAATCAGTGCATGCACCTCACTAATACATGTAAGAGCAGTACAGGCCATGTAGTACCGACCTATACTGTAGAGAGGTGCTACTAGACCACTAATCACTGCATGCACCTCATTATATGTAAGGGAGAAAGTGTTGCATACTGAGGAGTGCTAACTCATCACTATGCTAGTAACAGGCGTCGGACTTGTGACTGTACAGAGGTGCTACTAGGCAGTCAATCACTGTATGCACTGCACTAATACATGTAAGAGCAGTACAGGACATGTAGTACAGCACTGTACTATAGAGAGGCACTACTAGATCCCAATCACTGCATGTACTGCACCAATACAGAGGTTTTACAAGTTTTTATTTACTCTTCGTCTAGTAATCAGGGGATATGCCAGTGTATGCACAGATAGCATACATATGTATATATAAGATGTGTCTGTCTATCTTTCTATCCATATATTCTTCTATCCATTCAGTCAGTAATGTCTGACTCTTGGATACTCTGTAGGCCAGTTCTCGCCATGCTTCTCTGTTTTCCTCAGCTTCTTTCAGTTGCTCTGTGTATATTTTTGTGTCATTCTTGATGGTCTCCATCCAATAGGCCTATGTTCTCCCGTTTCCTTTTTCACTCCTCTGTCTGAAATCTTGCGGGGAGCACCTGGTCGTGGCCGGTTTATGGTGAAAAGATGTTCTTTCCACTTCCGGATTATGGCCCCAACAGTGCTCACTGGAACCTTCAGTAGTTTCGAAATTCTTCTGTAACCAATGTCAGCTTACTGTTTTTACCCATCATGACATGTTTCTTGTGTGGCATCTTGGTAATGGGACACCTTTTTATAGGCCATCCATTGATCCAGCTGATATCATTTCTCACTAAGTGGCTGGATTGCTTTCTAATTACTGATAGATTTCGGCTGGTGTCATGACTTTCCATTGCTTTTTGCACCTCTTTTTCTTCACAGGTTCAATACTTTTTCCCTGTGTCATTTCATAATATGACATATAACTTAACTTATGGATATCTATGGTTTGATTTCTTTGCCTGTGTGAATTGGATGGGTTGTTGCCGACATCTGTTGAGAATTTCATGTCAATTGCACCTTTAGAAATATATTTACTCAGAAAACTGGTGACGTGTTCAATACTTATTTCACCCACCGAATATACTGTTAGATATATATAAAAACTTCTTACTGAAGTATAATTCTGTGGAAAAGATGGCCAGCATAATTCTTCTTGTATTTCAGGAAGACATAAAGACATGGTGATTATCTTTCAGTGAGTGAAGACAAGGAAATGAGCACCTGGTCGTTGACGGTTTATGGTCGTTGATGGTTTATGGTGAAAAGATGTTCTTTCCACTCCCGGATTATGGCCCCAACAGTGCTCATTGGAACATTCAGTAGTTTCGAAATTCTTCTGTAATCAATGCCAGCTCACTGTTTTTACCCATCATGAGATGTTTCTTGTGTGGCATCTTGGTAATTGGAGACCTTTTTATAGTCCATCAATTGAACCAGCTGATATAATTTTTCAATGTGGTAGGATTGCTTTCTAATTACTGATATATTTCAGCTGATGTCCTAACTTTTCATGGCTTTTTGCATCTCTTTCACTTCATATGTTCAATACTTTTTCCCTGTGTCTTTTCTCAGTATTATATTTACTTTGTTTCTGGACATCTATAGTTAGATTTCTTTGCCTGTGTGAATTGGATAGGTCGTTACCGACCTCTGTTGAGAATTTTATGTCAATTGCACCTTTAGAAATATATTTACTTAGAAAACTGTTGACGAGTCCAATACTTATTTCACCCACCGAATATACTGTGTAGGTATAAAAACTTCTTAATGAAGTGTAATTCTGTGGAAGAGATGCCCAGCATAATTCTTCTTGTATTTCAGGAAGACATAAAGACATGGTGACGGGGTGATTTTCTTTCAGTGAGTGAGGACAAGGAAAGGAGCACCTGGTCATGGGCGGTTTATGGTGAAAAGATGTTTTTTCCACTTCCGGATTATGGCCCCAACAGTGCTCACTGGAACCTTCAGTAGTTTGGAAATTCTTCTGTAACCAATGCCAGCTCACTGTTTTTACCCATCATGAGATGTTTCTTGTGTGGCATCTTGGTAATGGGATACCTTTTTATAGGCCATTAGTTGAACCAGCTGATATAATTTCTCACTAAGTGGCAGGATTGCTTTCTAATTACAGATAGATTTTAGCTGATGTCCTAACTTTCCGTGGCTTTTTGCACCTCTTTTTCTTCATATGTTCAATACTTTTTCCCTGTGTCATTTCTTATTATTATATAACTTTATTTCTGGACAGCTATAGTTTAATTTCTTTGCCTGTGTGAATTGGATGAGTTGTTACCAACATATGTTGAGAATTTCATGTAAAAAGCACCTTTAGTTATATATTTACTTAGAAAACTGGTGAAGTTCAAAACTTATTTCACTCGTTGTATATACTGTTTATGTATATATAAAAACTTCTTACTGAAGTTTATTTCTGTGGAAGAGAATAATTCTTCTTGTATTTCTGGAAGACATAAAGACATGGTGACGGGGTGATTATCTTTCAGTGAGTGAAGACAAGGAAATACAGAATATATATCATCAGCAGACTACACAAACGAGAAGTGTGTAATGATACACACAGTGGGACCGTAGTCCTGGGGGTATCCTATCATTCTCTTTTAGCTACTATGTCTGGCGCCAGTGAGACAAAAAACATCTCATTATTAGAACCACAGGAAGAGAGTCCAAAAACAGCAGGTTTTATCCTAGATTCTTAAGAAAATATTATTTGCATGCAAAGGGCTGAAGCTGGGAGGAAACCCCAGACATTTACCAGGCTGAGATGAGAAGAAGAAGCCGTCCAGAGGCTGATAGGATTTTCTTGTGAAGGGGCAGAAGGTAACACAGCTGGAGAGAGGAGTGATGGATTAAATCCTCACTCTGACATCGCCACTGGGAACGAGGTTGTTTTAACAATTTTTGCTAATTTAATCATAGTAGAGTATCTGTTAAATAACCGGGGTCTTTGGAGAGCAGCTCAGACATTAACACTCCATGGATAGTGGAGGGAGGGTCGACCATGGACAAAATAAAAAAAGAAGGGTTTGCTTTTATCTAGAACAAGCACCACTCTTGTTTATAGGCTGAGTCTGATCTTGCAAATCAGTCCTATAGAAGTAAAAGGGGCTGAGTTGCAATACCAGACACAACCTGTGGACACAAGTGGCGCTGTTCCTAGAAAAAAAATTTCTAACCTACTTTTCATGTTGATTTCTATCTGGAAGGTTGTAGACTAGTAAAATCTAACCTGTTTAACTTGAGTAGATATTAGATGGTCGTGGCCTGAACCACTTAAAGGGGTTGTCTCACTACATTGATTCATCTTACCTCAGTCCTGTTTTCTTTGTTCCAATTTGAATTCAGGGGCATGTTTACTGGTTTCTACTAGGCTGCAGTAGAAGCCAGGTCTGTAGCTATAGCAACCAGTGCTGGCAGCCTATCAGGAGGGAATGAACAGGTCTGTAGCTATAGCAACCAGTGCTTGCATCCTATCAGGAGGGATTGAACAGGTCTGTAGCTATAGCGACCTGAGGAGCTGAGGCAGCCCATACAAGAGGGGATATCTCAGAATAGGTAGGATACTGTTATTGGACACATATTACAAAGTGACTTGTTTTTGCAAGACCTTTAACATAAAAAGCAAACCTTGTAGTAAGACAACCCCTTTAACTTCAGAAAGACTGGTCAGTCATTATGTATGGGATATCGTCATCTCATCTCTATCTCTGGTGACGGACGTCTGCTGAGGTTCCCACTTTGCCCACAACACTGGCAGGGCTGGTTTTAATAAAAAATAGGGCAGCAAGCAAAGTTATTTTTGAATAATTTTAGTCTAGGTTATACTGCTATAATGCAAAATAGTGTCAAAATATTACTAACATATGCAGTCCATATACAGTAATAACACAATACAGTACCCAAATAATATGCAGCATCAAAATATTATTCCCACATTATACCGCTATAATTATATAGTGCCAAGATATTACTGACATAAACAGCCCATTTAATAACACTAGACAGTACGCAAATAAAATGCAGCATCAAAATATTATTCCCACATTATACCGCTACAATGTTATATAATACCAAGATATTACTGACATATACAGCCCATATAATAACACTATACTATACCTAAATAATATGCAGCATCAAAATATTATTACCACATTATACTGCTATACTGCCAAGATATTACTGACATATACAACCCATTTAATAACACTATACAGTACCCAAATAAAATGCAGCATCAAAATATTATTCCCACATTATACTGCTATAATGCCATATAAAAACCAAAAAAAGAAATCAGCACTTTCCAGAAAATAAAAATATACATTTTATTGACGCAGAAGATATTAAACTGACGTACAATAGAAATGTTTCACCCAAGGTGGATTACACTCCCATTGGCCCATACATTCCAAAGAGTACAAGTTATAATAACACCAAGCAAACGCTATGGGAAGCCTCCTATTCAATAACTACACAGATAAATACAATCATGTAGATAAATATAAATCACATAAGAGTACTTAACCCAAGAGTAGAACCAAGTGTACATGTGTACAGTACGTGCCGCTATACACCAGATATAAGCTGCGTGACCCAGCCTTAGGCTATGTCTACACAGCAGAGGTTTACTGTCGGATTTTCACCGGTTTTCCTGTTTTGAAACCGCTGAAAATCCAATGGAAAAACGTCCACAGAGACTTCAATACAAAAAACGACCCGTAGACTACGCTCGTTTTTGGGCGCCGCCAATCTGTAAAAATCGACGGCGCCCGTAGGAAAATTTACTATTGAAGTCTATGTAAACTGTTTTTAGGCGTGGTTTTTGGACAGTTCTGCTGAAAATCTGCCCAGATGTTTATACAAGGCATATGAATTTTGCATACATCAAAAACTGCCCAAAAACGTACAAAAAAGACGCGAAAAACGTCAACTAAAAAACAAAAAACACCCCAAAAAACGGTCAGAATCCCAGCTGATTTGGACAGAAAACTGACAAAATACTCAGGTTCAAAGCGGTTTTTAGGTTTTGGTTTTCAACAAGTATTTTGACATTTGCTGTGCAGACCCAGCCTTAGGGTTTGTCCCCACGACAGGGGTTATTGGTCGGTTTTTCAGATGGTTTGCGATTTTACACGGTCTGAAAACCGACATGCAACGCTCCCCCATAGCCTTCAATAGAAAATACGTTCAGCAGTTGCCACTGCACAAATTTTCCAATGGCCGTTTATTTTACACCGCCGGCGGTCCGAAAAACTTAGAACATGTTCATTCTTCCGATCCAGTTTTCGTGCAGAACATGAACATGTGGGTTCGAATGGGGACGGTTTGAATCCGCAAACCGCGGACAAAAGCTGCCCCCCTGCGTGACAGAAAAAGACTAAATAATGCTCGGGAAATCCAACTGGTATTTGGTCTTTGCCATGTAAACGCACCCTTAGGGGTTGTTCACACGGAGTTTTAACTCCAGGTTACATCCGCTTTTTAGATCCGTCTCTGGGACCGACAGGACGGACCCAGAGACGGCTCTAAACAATTAGCAGTGAGATTATCACTGCGGGCTATGAGGAAGACGCAGCGGCGTTCACATGAGAGATCGCCACTGCGTATTTCCATAGCGCAGCTCGGGTCTGCAGCTCGGGTCCGTCTTTAAAAGAATTGACATGCAATTCTTTCAATGACGGACCCAAGCTGCGCTATGGAAACAGGCAGCGGCGATCTCTCATGTGAACCCCGCTGCGTCTTCCTCATAGCCCGCAGTGATAATCTCACTGCTAATTGTTTAGCTCCGTCTCTGGGTCCGTCCTGTCGCTCCCCGAGACAGATCTAAAAAGTGGATGTGACCATGGAGTTAAAACGCAGTGTGAACAACCCCTAAGGGCGCTGTCACACGGCAGAGTACAATATCCGCTCAGTTCGGACCTCAGCAGAACCGTCTATTGTGTAAAAAAAAAACGGTCTTTTTGCCAGTTTTAGTTTTTTAACTGTTTCTGTCACTGATTTTGTCCACGTTTTTCCACCAGTTTTTGGACATTTTTTTTCAAGCAGAAAAGTGTACAAATGCAGCTTTTTTTCCCCAAAAAACGAAAACCGCCCAAAACTGTCCAAAAACTGCATAAAAAAGCGCAAAAAAAGTTCACTCACTTTCTGCTCGGTTCCCATTGACTTCAATGTTAATTTCTGTCTGGAAACCGAACAGAAGAATGAACATGTTCTAAGTTTTTCAGAACGCCGGTGGTGTGCAAAACCGTCGGCAGAAAATCCGTTCAGTGGGGACTGCTGCACAGATTCTCTATTAAAGTATATGAGGAGAATTGCTTGTTGGTTTTTAAATGGTTTCTAAGGATATGTTGACAATTACGCCGGGTGTTCGGGAGCTCGCACTAATGGGCGCGTACTCTCGCGGTGCGGGGGTGGGGGTGCCCATAGACTCTCATTACTCGCGGCACGTAAGCTCAGTGAATAAATGACATGTCAATTATCTCCCCGCTCGTACAATACGATCGTATTGTACGAGCGGTGAGAGGAGGCGTAATCCATAGTTCTCTATGAGAACTGTGGATTACCGTAGTGATTGGGGCGCATCATGCTCGTATTAGAGCGCAGTACACTCTCAATACATGGCAAAATGCGCCCCAAAATAAGCCGTGTGAACATAGCATTTGCGGTGAATACGCGCCGCGAGTAATGAATGTCAATGGGGCCGATGGGCTGCCGCCCCCCCCCCCCGCCGCGGGGGTTGGCGTGTGTCAGCACCCGCTCCCCAAACACACGATGTACTGCGGAGCCTACTGTACGTGCCGCAGTACCTCGTGTGAACATACCCTTACTGTTTTTTTTACTGTTGTGTATTATTATCACTATTTCTTCGCTGTATTTTATATGTTTTCCTGTTACTATATTTTATCTGACTTCTGCTACAACCAGGCTTTGTCAGCTACACAGAGAGAGACAGCTGAAGTGCAATTAAATCCAGCCCATAGGGGTGAGGTAAACAGGCTGACAGCAGGCAGCCTCCATAAATTGTGCTAGACACCTCTGCCGCCTCATAGGTGACATAGAGATTGCTAGACAAAACCTGTCAAAACAGCTGGTGGATACATTCCAGTTGTCATAGATAAATCCTCATCCCATTGCCCTGATCTATCCTCGGTTCATTTTTAACCTTCGTTGTTTGCTCCCGATCCAACCCATTTTCATCATTTTTGAATTTCCAATGATCGTCCCTAAGGGGCCTTGTACTGAAGCCTGACAAAAATGATAGTAAAAGTTTCCAAGGTTGACATTTTTCCCATTTTGTTCATATATATATATATAACCAGGGCTGTGGAGTCGGCAAGCCGAAGCCCCGACTCCGACTCCTCAATTCCCAAAACCTCCGAGCTCCTCATCAACATAGCGCTGTTTAAGTGATAACTTTACTGTAAGTAAAATGGTAAACATCAGGCTGTTTATCACCTTATGATACAATAATCAAGCTATTTAGGAAGAACAGACAGTGACAAGCAAAAGGGTAACAATGTTTTGATCTTTTGAACACTTGTGGGAAGAGTTGAAGAAAAAGCTGTATTTGTATCCAAGTCAAGTCTGCACCAACATTAGGAATGTGTAGAAGAGACCTGGGATCAGATTTTAGTCAAGATTTGCTTGAATCTGATCCAGAGCCCAGAAGGATTCAGGCAGTGCTGAAAACCAGAAGTTGATTTACCAAATACTAACAAAATAATAAAAATTAACACTTTGATTTTTAGGAGCAAACAGTCAATGCATTTACAGGAAAGAATCTGCAGAACTAAGCAGATGCTAAATACTTGCAAGTCAAATTTATTTATAAGATAGGTAAGATGACTGTATATGAAATTACAGTAGCCTCATGTACAAAGCTGTAGTGGATGGTGAGATATGGAGCCTGAAACTCACAAGTTCAAACCATTGTTACCATTTTGCTTGTCAGTGTAAAATATATTTATTGGACATGACTTTAGGACACAAAAAAATTGTAAATATGCAAAAAACTGCAGGAACATTTGTGGAGTCTCTGAATTTGTTCTGAGAAATAGTATCGCCTCCATCAGATCCTGCATGTAAGGGCTGGGTAGTGGATCCGCTGGGCCACCGCAAGCGATGGTAGTTAAGCCACGCCAGGGAACGGAATCTAAGTAGCCCCCGGTTTTCACCAGAGCCCGCCGCAAAGCTGCGGCGTGAGGCTACCAGGTCGTCCCCCCTGACGTGACTTGCTTGCGGTGGCAGCCGAGGTGCAGCGTGGTACCGAATCGTAGTCCGAGAATCGTAGTCGTGGGCAGGCAGAAGGTCAGGACAGGCGGCAATGGTTCGAGGTCGTGGACAGGCAGGAAGGTCGGGGCAGGCGGCAGAGGTTCGGAGTCGAGTAACGTAGCAAGAGGTCTGGTACACGGAAAGGCGAGAATACACTTTGGGAACGCTTTAGCTAAGGCACGAGGCAACATAGATCCAGCAAGGAGTGTTTGTGGGACGTACCTTAAGTAGGGGAAGCGCCTGGCCATTAGCCAATTAACGGGGCGCTGGCCCTTTAAATCCTCGAGAACGAGCGCGCGCGCGCCTTAGGACACAGGCACGCGCGCCTCGGCCGGCAGAGGACGCGGACGGCACAGGAGCGAGGTTAGGTGAGTCCCTGGCAGTTGCAGACCCCCGGCTCGTCCCGCGGCGGCACCCGACCCCGGTGGGCACCCAGGGAGGGGTCACGGGTGCGCCCGCGGCCCGCGGGCCGAGGAGCGGGAGGTGCCGTGACACTACATACATGACCTCACATCTGATCTCATTATTTCCAGGCTAGAGAACGGCCTCACTACACAAACTTGGGTTGGGGGCAAAATGATAACCACAGGGGCAACATCTCTAACAATGTCGGGGAAGAAAGGAATTGCCTCAGCCACAGTCAGTTTTGATGAAAGGTTAAACCCTTCTACTTCTTTGAAAACAGGTGAAAAATTTTGCTGAAATCTGTTTCCCCTGGAGCAGCACTTTGCCTGCTCCATGTCATCAATTACACTCCTCATGTGATAAGGCTGAAGATATGGGAGCAGTAGCACTGGCCGGACCCAATTCCTCTTGCTCTTTGCACTGCATCGAACTAACTGGACCAACGTATTATATATTTTGGGAGTCGGTCCCTTTTATGACGACTCCGACTCCTGCAAAATAGCCACCGACTCCAACTGCGACTCCATGACTCCACAGCCCTGTATATAACTGCACATGTATCTTTGTATCATATAGCTCCCATGTGAAACTGAAGGCCCGTGGGTCAGATCTGGCCCCCCACGTTATTTTATGTGGCCCGCGAAACCTTCAGGGCTTGTCCCCACGACAAGGGTTAGTGGTCGGTTTTTCAGATGGTTTGAGGTTTTACAAACTGTCTGAAAACCGCCAAGCAACGCTCCCCCCATAGACTTTAATAGAAAATCCGTGCGGCGGTCCCCACTGCACGTATTGTCCACAGGATGTTTTTTTACACCGCCGGCGTAATGAAAATCTTAGAACGTGTTCAGAACATGTACATGTGGGTGCGAAGGGGGAGGGCTTGAATCCGTAAACTGCAGACAAAAGCTGCCCCCATGCGTGCCAAAAAAAGACTAAATACCGGTCGGGAAATCTGACCATGATCCAGTTATGATGTTTCTCCATCCACTGTTTGCAGTTTCAGGGCTCTGTTTGTTCTGACCCCCTTCTATCATAGCCAGGAGGGACTTTACAATGGTTTTTTGCTCCAGTTGCTCTTCTATAAGATTGGACCAGACTAGTGTTTGCTCCCCATATGGATCAATGAGTCTTGGGCGCCCATGATGTTGCTGGTTGTCTCTCCTTCTGGTAGATAGTAACCGCCACATACTGGGAACATCCCACATAACCTGCTATTTTGGATATGTTGTGACCCAGGCGTCTCGTCATCACAGTTCGACCCTTGTCAAAATCACTCAGATCCTTACATTTGCCTATTTTTTCTTCTCCCAACTCATCAATTTTAAGAACTGACTGTTTACTTGTTGCCTGCAAGATAATGTTATTCACTACATCTGGGTTTAATGTTATGGCTGATCCATGTATATCACGTATAATCTGTAGTATTCATTCATTCCTGCCTTCTAATTGTCTACCAGTGATTTGCTTAAGTTAAGAAAAAAATCAGGTCAGTGACAAGAATGACTGTGAACACATAAAAAATTTAATTATCAGTGTATATGACACTGAGGTTCTGAGGACCCATCAGCCCCCCAAAGCTCTAAAATCCTACCAGCCCATGAGGTTCTGATGACCCCCTAAACTCTGAGGTTCTGATGACTCCCAACCTATAGATTCGGGGTTTCCCCCCAACCTTGAGATTCTGTACCCCCCCAGCCCCCAAATTTTATCCCCCCCCCCATGCCCCCCTCCGAGGTTCTGGAAAATCAAACTTTCCCCCCCTAATTTTAAAACCCCCCAGAGCCCCCCGCCCGGGGTTCTGAGACCCCCTTCCCTAAACCCCCCCCTCGAGATTCGGTTGCCCATCCAGCCCCTGAGTTCTGAGACCCCCCCCACCTCCCAGGGTTTTGTGACAGACCCCAAGGTTCTTATGACCCCCATAACCCTGAAGTTCTGATGAATCACCAGCCCCCGAGGTTCTGATGACCCGCTAGCCCCTGAATTTAATACCCACCACCCCAAACTATAGAACCACATATCCTAGGGTTCTGATGACCCCTCCAGCCCCTGAGGCTCTGATGACCTCCCCCAGCCCCAGGGAACATTTAACCCCCCCCACTCCGGGGTTCTGTAACCACCCACCCCCTTTATTTTTATGACCCCCCCCCCCCCCGATTTTAATAATCCCATATCCCCCCAGGGTTCTGATAAACCCGCCCCCAAAGTTCTGGGGACCCAAACCTCCCAAAGGCTTGATGACCCCACAGCTCTGAGGTTTTTGGGTGACCCCCCAGCCCTCCGGTTCGATACCACCCCCCCGGGGGTTTTGATGACCCGCCCTCCTTTGAAAATTTAAAAACCCCCCCCCCCCCCCCATCAGGTTCTGATGACCACACCCACCCCCCCAGGGGTTTTGATACCCGCCCCCCCAGGGTTTTTGATGACTCCCCCCCCAGGGGTTTGATGATCCAACAGGCCCCAGAAGTTCTGATGCCCTCCCCCAGGATTCTGATGACCCCCCAGCCCTCCAGGTTCTGATGACCCCTCCAGGTTTTAGACCCCCCCAGGTCTGATGACCCCAGCCCCCCAGGTTCGTGACCCCCCCAAACCCCCAACTATCCCCTCCTGCCCCAGGTTCTGAGACCCTCCAGGTTCTGATGACCCCCCCCAATCCTCCAGATTCTGATACCCCTTTCCCCCTGAGGGTTGATGACCCCCAGCCCCTCCAGGGGTTTCGATGACCCCCCGTATAAGATAATATTTAAATTTTTTTTTTGTTTCATTATTTTTCCTCCTGTTTTGTATTCGTTTTTTTAGTCTTTATGCCTCTCCCCCCCGTGACGGAACGTAGCTGCAGTTGGAATTCCCCCCCAAGGATTTGCGGTGCCTGGTCTGACTGTTACAGGTTTTCCAGAGACCGGCCATGACCGGCCCGGAACCTGCGCTTTTGACAGTGCGTAATGGGAAGAAACCTATGCTTGGGGAGCCGGGAGCAGATGTTTGATCCCGGAGCGTCTGCTACAGCCCGTCCCGGAGTACCTGGGTGAGAACTGGTCTGTGTGATTACGCGGTGTGGCGAAAGTGGACACAAAATGTCAACCTGTTAAAAATTCCGGGTAACGGTTTCATTGTAATAAAAGAAATACCGCCCATTGCTAAAAAAGATTTAAAAAAAATAAATTTTAACTATATCAGGCTGGATGTACACATATATATGGCTGCTGATACTTGGGAATTCTGAATAACCCAAATTTTCCCCCATTTTGAGATTCTGTGCGACCCGGGTGTTTGTGAGCAATATTCGCTTTACTTTAGCACAGATAGTACTGCCTCCCCCTAGTGATGAGTAAATGTGCTGCCCCCCCTGTTTGTGAGAGCTAAGATAGTCTTGGGCCCCCCTGTTTGTGATGTAGATAAAAAGCCCCGGGGGAGACAAAAGTGCTGCCTCCGTTTTGTAAAATTTTACAGATAGTACTCCCCTTCCTCTTTGTATGTGATTAGTACAGTTTTTCTGCCTCCCTGTATGGATTGTACTTGTGCTGCCTCCCTGTATGTGATTAGATTCAGATGTCGCCCCCTGTATGTGATTTGTACAGATATGCTGGGCCCCCCTGTATGTGAAGTAGTACAGATAGTCTGTCCCTGTATGTGATGTAGCTACAGAAAGTCTCCCCCCCCCCCTTATTGATTAGATAAGAAGTCTGCCTCCCTGTTTTGGGATAGAATTTGGCCCCCTAGGTTTGGGAAAGTATCTTGCCTCCCTTTATTGGACAAATTTTTTGTAGGTTTTCCAGATAGTATGCCTCCCTGTTTTCCCATTGAGTAGTACAGTAGTACTGCCCCCCTTCTTCCCGTAAGATGTAGGTACAGATATACTGCCTCCCTGTCTCTCTCTACATGATTAGGTCAGATGTACGCCCCCGTCCTCTCGGGACTGATGTAGGGGACAGAAGTACGCCTTCCCCGTCTCTCTCGGGAATGATGTAGGACAGATAGTACTGCCTCCCCGTCTCTCTCGGGACATGGTGTAGGGACAGATAGTACTGCCTCCCTGTCTTCCCCGTATTTTGTAGATACAATAGTAAGCCTCCCTGTATAGACGTAGGTACAGATAGACTGGCCCCCCTGTTTCTCTTATATGATGTAGGTACAATAGTACTGCCTCCCTGTCTCCCTAAGTGATGGAGTACAATATACTGCCCCCCCCCGTCTCCTCTGTTTGATGTAGATACAGAAGTACTGCCCCCCCCCCTATGTGATTAGTACAGATAGTACTGCCCCCCTGTATTTAGTAGTAGATAGTACGCCTCCTGTCTCCCCCGTATTTTAGGGACAGATGTATGCCCCCGTCTCTCTGTTTGAGTAGGTACGATGTACTGCCTCCCTTCTCTCCCTGTATGGATTAGGTACGATATTACTGCCTCCCCTCTCTCCCTGTATGTGAGTAGTACAGATTACTGCCCCCCTGTCTCTTGTAAGATGTGTAAGTGTACTGCCCCTGTCTCTCCCTTATGTGGTAGATCAAATAGTACTGCCCCCCTGTTAGAGTAGTACAATAGTACTGCCTCCCGGGCCTCCCCGTATTAATTTAAAACAGAAGTACGCCCCCCTGTCTCTCCCGTATATATGTGTACAAAAGTACGCCTCCTGTCTCTCCCGTAATTTATGTAGGTACAAATACTGCTCCCCGTTTTATGAGAATACAGAAGTACTGGCCCCTGTATTGAGTAGGTAAAATAGTACTGGGCCTCCCTGTCTCTCCCCGTATGTGATGTAGTACAGATAGTACCCCCTCCCCTTGGGGTTTTCTCCCCCCCCTTTTATGTGATGTAGTACAGATAGTAAAAGCCTCCCTGTCCCCCTTTTATTGATGTAGATACAGATAGTACTGCCCCCTTCTCTCTTTTTATTTATGTAGATACAGTAGTACTGCTCCCCCCTTTTTAAAGGGTAGATACGTTTGTACTGCCCCCCTGTCTCTCTGTTATAAAATTTGGCACGATGTACTGCCTTTCCCCGTCTCTCTTTTTGAGTAGATCAGATAGTATGCTCCCTGTCCTCTGTGTAAATGAAAATAATACAGATATACTGCCTCCCGGGCTCTGTGTATTTATGTAGTACAGATGAATGCCTTCCTGTCTCCCTGTATTTTTAGATACAAAAAGTATGCCCCCCTGTAATGGTGTAGATACAGATAGTACTGCCCCCTTCTCTCCCTGTAATGTGTAGTAAGATATACTGCCTCCTGTCTCTCCCTGTAATTTTAGTAGAACAGAAGTAAAGCCTCCCTGTCTCCCTGTATTAAGTAGGTACAGATAGTACGCCCCCCTGTAAGTGATGTAGTCAGATAGTGCTGCCTCCCTGTATTAAAAAAGTCAGATGTCTGCCCCCTTTTTTTCTTCCCCCCTGATGTGAGTAGTACAGTTGTACTGCCTCCCTTTTTTTTTCGGTAAATGTTTAAGTTTCCAAAATAGTAAATTTTCCTCCGTAAAGGTTGTAGTCAGATAGTCGCCCCCCGTCCTCCGTTTTTGGGTTAGTACAGATAGTACTGCCTCCCCTTTTTGTAGTAAACCCGAAAGATGGCTCCCTTTTATTGTGTAAAACAGAAGTTGCCTCCCTTTGTGATGAGGTAAGATAGTACTGCCTCCTGTTCTCCCGTTTTTGATGTAGATACAATGACTGCCCCCCCTTAGTATGTAGATCAGATAGTACTGCCCCCTTTTTGATTAGTACAGATAGTCTGCCCCCGTATGTATTTTGTACAGATATGCTCCCTCCCTGTATTGATGTATACAGATAATCTGGGCCCCCCTGTCTCTCTTTTATTGATGAGTACAAAGTACTGCCTCCTGTTGTGATGTAGATACAGTAGTCTGCCTCCCTGTCTCTCTGATTGTTTTTAGGTACAGAATACTGCCCCCTGTCCGTAAATTTGAGGGGACAAAAGTACTGCCTCCCCGTTTCCCCGTATTGAGTAGGGGGCAATAGTACGCCTCCCTGTATTGATGTAGTACAGATAGTAAAATGCCTCCCTTTTAGTATGTATACAGATGTACTGCCTCCCTGTCTCTCCTGTATAGGGGTAGGACAGTAGTACTGCCTCCCTGCTCTCCGATAGATGTAGGGCAGTTTGTACTGCCCCCTGTCCCCTGTTTTGGTGATAAAAAGTTAAAATGCCCCCTGAAGGTTAGTACAGATAGTACTGCCCCTGTTTTCCCTTTAATGATGTAGAAAAAGAAGTACTGCCTCCTGCTCTCCCGTAATGATGTAGTACGATATTCCCGGCCCCCCCTCCCCGTTTAAAATGTATACGATGTTTTTGCCTCCCCGTTTGTGATTTTTAGTACAGATAGTGCCCTCCCTGTATGTAAAATGTCAGATATGCTTTCCCCTGTATGTGATGTAGATACAGATATCTCCCCCTTTCCCTGTAAAAAATTAGAACAAATTTGACCCCCCCCCGTTTTGATGGACACAGATTCTCCCCTCCCTGTATTGATGTTAGAAAAGAAGTACGCCCCCCTGTCTTCCCTGTTTGTGTGTACAGTAGACTGCCCCCCCGTTTCCCCGTAATTTTGAAATAAGATATACTGCCTCCCCGTACATGGGTTTTTACGGGTATACCCCGCCCCCTGTCTCTCCGGACTGATGAGGTACAGAAAGTACTGCCTCCCTGTCTCCCTTCGTATGTGGATACAGATAGTACTGCCCCCTGTAATTTTGTAAAACAGATAGACTGCCCCCCCTGATGGATGTATAAGATAGTGCTGCCTTTCCCGTATTTAAAGACAGAAGATGCCCCGCCCCCCTGTATGTGATGTAATACGATAGTCGCCTCCCCGTATGTGTGTAAATACAGTATACTGCCTCCCTGTTTGGAGTAGCTACGATAGTGAGCCTCCCCGATGGATGGACTACAGATAGTCGCCTCCCTGTTGTGAGTGCTACGATAACTGCCTCCTGTATGTGTTAGTACAGATAGTACTGCCTCCGTTTCTCCTGTATGTGATGTGCAGATTTTAGCTCCCCGTATGTATGTAGCTACAAAGTCTTTTCCCCCCTGTATGTGTGTAGTACAATATACTGCCCCTGTTTCTCTTTTGGGATGTGATGTGCACAGATAGTCTTTCCTCCCCTTTTGTGATGTAGTACGATAGTCTGCCTCCCTTTTTGGGATTGTAGGTACAGATAGTTTCCTCCCTTCCCTGTATTGTGTAGGTACAGATAGTTTTCCCCCCTTTTTCTCCGTATTGATGTCACGATAGTCGCCCCCTGTCCCTTGTATTTTGATGAAGGTCAAAGGACTGCCTCCCCTTTCCCTTTGTATTAGTGGACAGATAGTGCTGCCTCCCTGTCTCTCTTGTACATGATGTAGGTACAGTAGTACTGCCTCCCCGCCCCTCTGTTATGAGTGCTACAGTGTGCGGGGCCCCTGTCTCTTCCTGTAATGATGTAGGTACAGTTTTTACGCCCCCCTGCCTCCTGTATATGATTAGGTACAGTTAGTAGCCTCCCCGTCTCTCTCTGTAATGATGTAGGGGACATTAGTACTCCTCCCTGTCTCTCTCTCCCGATATGATGTAGCTAAAATAGTGCTGCCCCCCCTTCTCCTCTGTATATGATGTAGGGCAGTTTGTACTGCCCCCTGTCTCTCCGTTTATGATGTAGTACAGTTAGTACTCCCCCCCTGTCTCTCTCTCGTATATGATGGGTACAGATGTACTCCCCCCCGGTCTCTCTGTATATGATGTAGGCACAGATATACTGCCTCCCTGTCCCCTCTCTGTATATGATGAGGGGACAAAAGTACTGCCTCCTGTCTCTCTTATAAAAATGTAGGGACAGATGTACTGTCCCGTCTCTCTCTGAATATGGAAAATACAGATGTACGCCTCCCTGTCTCTCCTGCTGTGTAGGTACGATATACTGCCTCCCTGTCTCCCCTCTTTGGTACATGTGAAAATACAGATAGTGCTGCCCCCCTGTCTCTCCCTGTACATGAGTAGGGTACAGAATACTGCCCCCCCTGTATGTGGGTTTGCTACAGATAGGTGCCCCTTATGGATGTAGCTACAGATAGTGCTGCCTCCCGTATGTGATGTAGCTACAGAAGTGCTGCCTCCCTGTATTTTGAGTAGACAGTATACTGCTCCTGTCTCTCTTTATTGATTAGGTACAGATATACTGCCTCCCCGTCTCTCCCCCTATTGGTAGGTACAGATAGTACTGGCCTCCCCGTTCTCCCTTTTGATGTAGTACAGATGGGACTGCCTCCTGTCTCTCTGTATATATGTAGAACAGATAGTACTGCTCCCTGTCTCTCGTTAGTGATTTTAGGTTAAAAATAGTAACCCGCCTCCCTGTCTCTCTGTATATGTGATGTAGCTACAGATAGTCCTGCCTCCCTGTATGTGATGTAGCTACAGATAGGCGCCTCCCCCGTCTCCTGTATATGTGTGTAGGGACAGTAGTACTGCTTCCTGTCTTCTGATATGTATTTTAGGGACAGTAGTAAAAGCCCCCCCTGTCTCTCGTATATGTGATGTAGGTACAGATAGACCCCGCCTCCCTGTAATTTTTTAATACAGATAGTCCCGCCTCCCGTAGTTTGTGCTACAAAAGCCTCCCTGTATGTGGTACACAGAAAGTACTGCCTCCCCCGTCTCTCCCCGTAAAATGATGTAGGTACAGATATACTGTCCCCCCCCCCCCCCCCGCCCCCCCCCCCCCCCCCCCCCCCCCCCCCCCCCCCCCCCCCTTTTGTGATGTGGGTACGATAGTACTGCCCCCCTGTTTCTCCCGTAAATTTATGTGGTACAGTAGTACTGTCTCTCCCTGTATGTGTGTAGCACAGAAGTCTGCCCCCTGTTGTAGTTACAATAGTGTGCCTCCCTTATGTGATTATCAGAAAATCTCCTCCCGTATGTGAGTGTAAGATAGTCTGCCCCCCTGTATGTGATGTAGATACAGATAGTGCTGCCTCCCCCGTAAGGGTGTATACGATAGTCTCCCCTCCCTGTATGTGATGTAGCACAGATATGTGCCTCCCGATGTGATGTAGTACAGAAGTCTGCCCCCCCCGTATGTGATGTAGCTAAATAGTGCGCCTCCCTGTAGTGATGTAGCTACAGAAATTGCCCCCTTGGGCTCTCTGTTATATATAGGTACAAAATATACTGCCTCCCTGTATATGTAAAGGTAAAAAAAGAAGGGGGCGCCTTCTGTGAAAGTAAAGTCCATACAATAAGCCCAAAATATAAAATACAATAGAGGGGCTACTTGATGGTTTTTGTATTATGGTAGAGGACAACACTCTGATAAGTGGTGGCTCAATCCCACCTCGAAACAGGGCCGCGTAGTCCTCATCCTCTGGAGCCAAAAAAGGCGACAGGCAACTACGGAAAATAGCAACAAAAACCAAGGGACCGGGCGCTCGTTTCTTGGTAATAATCCTCGTAGAGTTAGGCAAGGTTCACACGGCTTATTCAAGCCGTAATTGCGGGACGGATTTCGCGCGCAGTTACGGCTTGAATAAGGGGCGGGACGGGGGCGCGGCTCGCCGGCCCCATAGACAATGCATTATTTACGGCACGTGCACGTCACTTTCTCCCCCCACGGCGGATTTGCCGAGCGGGGAGGAGCGACGGAATCCATAGTTCTCTATGAGAACTGTGGATTACCGTAATTACTACGACGGATTGGCGCCGTACTGCAGCGCAAATCCGGCGCGCAGTACTGCTCCAATCCGCGGCCAAATAAGCCGTGTGAACATGGCCATAGACGTAGGATAAAAATAAATTTTATTCCATTAAAATATTAAGGTATGAGCCCCAATATTGCAGAGTAACGTGCATAACGCGTTTCGTGCCTGTACGGCACGTCCTCAGATGCTTCTATGTAGCTATAGATAGTACTTCCTCTCAGGTGGTTTACTATTAGACGGGTATTCCCAGTCGGAGCCGACGTGGGTTCTGACTTGACCTACTCATCGCATGGACAGAGCCTTAGACCCCAAGTTCACTCTCCTCCTGCTGCAACCTTTCCCTATTTTCACAAATCCTCATAAACTATGACCCCCCCTCCCCCAAACATCAGCTCTACTTTATAGGCCACTGAACGCAGATGCTGCAGGAGAGCGCTGCTATAGCTTTGCGTTCTGCATGTGATGCTCGTCGTTCTGTATCACTACTGGGGCATGTGAACCTACTGGTTTGGAAACCTGTGTTCTTCTGTAATAATCGTAGCTTAGGGCAGGATATAACAAGTCGGGTCATTGCTTCACTATGAATAATCACAATTCATCCAACCACGAGAATCGCCTCCGGTTCTGAAGCTATTATGGTAATGGCAGCTAATAACATTATTGTGGGAGTTGGTGTGAAATTCATTTAGCTTCATGGATTTTGGGAAAACAAGTTTTTATCGGAACTTTATACAGAAAGATCCACTCGTAAGAGGCCCCGAATATTATGGAATAACTCTCGCTAGGACGAAGCCATGTGAAGGAAACATCGTGCAATGTGCGCCTCGGTATATGGAGATTCAAAGACGCCAGACGCCCCCACATCAGAGTGATGAGGTGGGCGCCGGACGGCCGTTGCAACATTTACCTTTGTTCAATGGCATAGCTGGAACCTTTAGGCCTCGTTCACACGGCTTATTCTGCCGCAGATTTGCGCTTCAGTACGGCGCCAATCCGTCGGAGTCATTACGGTAATCCACTGCTCTCATTGAGAACAGTGGAATCCGTCGCTCCTCCCCGCTCGGCGAATCCGCCGCGGGGGGAGAAAGTGACATGCACATTGACATGTGACATGCAAAGTGACATGTGACATGCATTGTCTATGGGGCCGGGAGCGGCGCCCCCGCCGCGCTCCGCCCCCGCCCCCGTCCCGGCCCTTAGTCACGGCGGATTTGTGCGCTCAGTACGGCGCACAAATCCGTCGGGAATAAGCCGTGTGAACACGGCCTTACTGCCCAGGACTATTGCTGTCGCTAACTTTGTCGCCCATTTTTACCAACCTTATCCCCCCTTTTTAAAGGGGTTGTCTCACTACGTTGATTCATCTCACCTCAGTCCTGTTTTCTCTATTTCATTTTGAATTCAGGGGTGTATTTACTGGCTTCCACTAGGCTGCAGTAGAAGCCAGGCCTGTAGCTATAGCGACCAGTGCTGGCAGCCTATCAGGAGAGATCAGATAGGTCTGTAGCTATAGCAACCAGTACTGGCTGCTATAGCGAGCTCAAACAGGTCTTTAGTATAGGACATGAGGAGCTGATGCAGCCGTACAAGAGGGATATCTAGGAATAGGTAGGACACTGTTAATGGACATATATTGTAAAGTGACTTGTTTTTGCAAGATCTTTAATATAAAAAGCCACAATCCTTGTAGTGAGACAACCCCTTTAAGGCCTCAGCTCTCTTTATTTTTTTTTTTTTTTTTTTAACAAGGCTCTCCTCACAACCAACAACCAGTCTTTTTTTAAAGCGATGGAGCTGTGTAAGGGTTGTCTCATTACCAATATTACATTTTAACATGTAGGGAACGGTGAATGAAGACTTCCGCACCAGTAATACAAGTATCATAAATGTAATACAAAACCCAAAAATGTAATAAAAACAGAATAATGAACTAAACAAGTAACATTTAAATTCTCATTTTTATTAAAGTATTGCGCAATGGTGTATAACACCAATCCCCCAAGGAGTACAATAAATGACTACAGTTACTAGACAAATAACACATACAGAACCGAAGACATACAGACAAAAGGGATGGAAGGGATAAGGGGAGGATGGGGGAATACAAGGACTACCCCATGCCCTGAGCCAGGTCCAGGACGCTTTGTTTATTTTACTTTGTTGAGGAAATGAGAGATTTTATCTGCTCTGAGTGCACACAGGTTTCTCTGACCTTTTCTCTTTGTCTTATCTGAGAGCAGGGGGTGACGTCACACAGGATGCCGGCAGCTTTAGAACAGTGTGTGTTATCTCTAAGGGTATGTTCACACAGCGTAGTTTCGGCGCGCATTTCGCCGCGTATTTGCGCTATGATAAAGGCGACATGCATGCCGAAATAGAGAACTATGGATTACGCCTCCTCTCCCTGCTCGTACAATACGATCGTATTGTACCCGTGGGGAGATAAGTGACATGTCAAGTAATGAGTACCCGCCGCAAGTAATGAATGTCAATGGGGCCAGCGGGCTGCCTATTAGCGCGAGCTCCCGAAAGACACGATGTACTGTATGCACCGCAGTACATCGTGTAAACATATCCTAACAATGGAGACCAATTACTTGCTTTAAGCTCTGAAGCTGTCTGCTCTATAAATAACATCTCCTGCTTTCATGTCAGTGCAATTAGAAGAGCTGGAAATATGCAGCTGATAGGCTAATCACTGCTACAGGACCACCCACAGCCGCAGAGCGATCTGTTTAAGTTGTTTGCTTTTTTTTTTTTTTTTTAAGCTCTGTTAAAGCAGCATGGTGAGACAATCCCTTTAAGTTTACGTTTTAGTTGGTATCATATTGGGACACACAAGATTTATTTTTTAATTTTTAAAGGGTGAACAAATAAAAGCTTTTCTGGTATGATTTTTATTATTTTATTTACTGCACACATTAAATAACATTAGTTTTTTTTTCTTTTTTGCCATAAAAATCTTTTTTTTTTTTTTTTATTGGGCAATTACGGGTTTTCTATGACTTCATGGTGAGAAACTATTCGGTCGCCAATTCGTTTCAGCGATATCATAGGGAATTTTAGAAAGAAATATGGTGTTTGTGACGTCCCCTGAAAGAGTGTTATTCAGAAGATGGTACTGATGAAACTGGAATCAGCGGGATCATTGATGCCTTCTTATGGGTATTGTGTTATCGTACACAAGTGATGCCGTGCAACGTCGCCCACGAAATTTGAGATGCAAAGGACAGGAGACTGGGAGACTAGAGGGCGTTCACACAACGGCTTTTAGACAGTGTCAGCACTGAAAAAGCATTGTTTTCTTATTGGAAATCCTGCGCTTACCAGGATTATTGTCACGGGGGTGGGCGCTGCTGCCCCCCGCGATCGCCCAGGCCGCAGGGTTCGCGGCTGCCCAAGCGCAACCTCTGCTCTAGTCCCTTGCGCGGGTCACTTAGTCCTCGCTCGGTAAGCTGCCCGCCTGTCCGGCTGCGCGAGCGTGCCACTGCTTAAGGCGGCGACGGCTTCTCTAGATTTATAAATGGCCAGCAGTCCCGATAATTGGCCAATTGTCGGGCGTGGTTCTATTTCAGGAATACGCCCCCAGCACTTCCTGCCATCGGATTGGTGTGTTTTTGGTGTGTTGAGTCAAATTTCATCCGATTACCTTGTACCAGTCCGTTCGTAGTTTCCTGACCTGACTGTTTGCGCCCGCCCTGACGTCTGCCCGTCTCTGATACGCCTTGTGCTGCCCTGCCTTTGCCGTCCCCGACTGTTCCGGATTCGTCTTTGTACCCGCTTACCCCCGGGCCCCCATCGCAAGAAGTCACGTAGGGGTAAGACCCGGTAGCCTCACGCGAGCAAGTCCATCCCCCTTTGCGGCGGGTTGGTGAAAAACCCGGGGGGTACTTAGACTCCGCTCCCTGGGTGGCTTCCCATGCTTGCGGTGGTCCAGCGAATCCACCTCTGCGTTACAATTATTAACCAAACTTATAAGGGGAATGGAGCATCTTAGTAATGAGGAGAGGTTAGAAGAATTCAACTTATTTAGTCATGAGAAAAGACGGCTCCGGGGAGACATGATTAACTTATATAAGTATATAAATGGCTCTACAAAAAGTATGAGGAAGAGCTATTTCATGTAATACCCCCTCAAAAGACAAAGGGGGCACTCCCTCCATCGGAAGAAAAAAGGATTTAAAGGGGTTGTCTCATCTCAAAGTTTCATAGGATGCGTGAATGAAATAATGCTGCTTTGCTCTGTCACTTCCTGGTCAAGCTGTCTGTAATTAGCATATGAGCTCCATGTATTCAGACTTCTCTGTTTATTATGTTTATTAGTCTAGATGAGCTAAATTACCTTTTACCAGGACAGGAGAAGCTGCTGAGCTAATGTAAACAGTAGAGTAATTACTGTCTTTTGTCTGAAAGATCAGATAACACACAAGCTCTCACTGTGCTGCCAAGACTTGTGTGATGACCTCACTCCCTGCGGGATGACGTCACTCCCTGCTATCAGATAGAACAAACAGCGGGGGGGGGGAGAAGTACACAGGTCGGTCACTTGGGGAACCAGAGAGAGCACAGAAGGTGATAAAATCACTTGTAGCTCCTTAACAAAAAAAGATGAACAACGCAATATATTTGGAAAACATCTTTATTTAGTGATCCCAACATGTAGAAATCTAATCTTTGCAGCGAGACAACCCCTTTAATCTCCAGAGGATAAAAGCTTTCTTCACTGTGAGAACTGTGGAATGCTGCCCCAGGAAGTGGGGACGCAGGAACAGGTGGGGTTTCAAGAAAGGCTTAGTTAAAAACTCTGAAACAAAGAAAAGTATTTCGTTGTGCCTATAAAATCTAGTCCAGTCGATGGCAATCTGGGGTCAGAAATGAATTTCCCCGAGCAGTTGTTTTTTTCCTTATGGGTTTCAAAGCTTTCATCAGTAGAGGCAACTAGGCTTAAACGCCTTATCCCCTTTCCTTCACCCACATTTTCCCCACCCTTGGTTGAACTTGATGGACATATGTCTTTTTTCAACCATACTAACTATAACTATTATCGCCACGTAAAATGCCTCAAAGAATTGACTTGTGAATTCTTTGTAGGTGCAGACATTATGCGGCAATAATACTCGTGTAAAATCAGGGTCATCCGGGCGCCGATGCAGATTTTACATAGTGTTAAATAATTAAAGGAGTTGTCTCGCTACAAATAATAGCTTTAAACATGAAGGGACCTGTAATTGAAGAGGTTTTTCAGATATGTTTCTTTCTTTTTTTTTGGCTTTGTTGAGGAGATAAGAGAGATGATATCTGCTCTGAGTGCACACAGGTTTCTCTAAGTTACTGTTCTGCTCTCCCCCTCTCTGCTTTGTCTTATCTGAAAGCAGGGATGCGGGCAGTTTTAGAACAATGTGTTATCTCAAACAAGTAATTAGTCTCCATTGTTTGTTTACTTTGAGCTCTGTAGCTATTTGCACTTATAGATAACATCTCCTGCTCTCATTTCACTGCAATTAGAAGAGCTGTGAATATGGAGCCGATATGCTAATCACTGCCTTAAAAGCCTAATGGATTATTCAGAGCCTCTTTCGAGTTAATCTTTCTGTATTATAACATTTTTTAACTTTTCTATAGTGCACATTCATCTATCATGTAAAGATTATGGTTACTTATATGTTCTATGGAGTCATTTTTTTTCTTTGGATTGGCTACGAGGTTGCTGGTCACTTTTTCTTTACGTAAATATTGAGATTACATTTGGGTAATGTTGAAGGACTGTCTAGATGTAAGACTTTCTTTGTTGCCCATAGCAACCAATCAGAGCTCATATAACCGATCAGAGCTCCCCTTTTATTATTTCAGACCACTCTATGAAATTAAAGGGGAGCTTTGATTGGTTATTTGAGCTCTGATTGGTTATATGTTTTCTGATTAGTTGCTATGAGCTCTGATTGGGTGCTATGGGCTCTGATTGGTTGCTCTGGTGGCTATGAGCTCTGATTGGTTGCTATGGGCTCTGGTTGCTATGAGATCTGATTGGTTGCTCTGGTGGCTATGAGCTCTGATTGGTTGCTATGGGCTCTGATTGGTTGCTGTGTGCTCTGATTGGTTACTATGAGCTCTGATTGGTTGCTGTGTGCTCTGATTGGTTACTATAAGTTAAGGTTGCTATGAGCTCTGATTGGTTGCTATGGTCTCTGGTTGCTATGAGCTCTGGTTGCTATGAGCTTTGTTTGGTTACTATGAGCTCTGGTTGCTATGCGCTCTGATTGGTTGCCGTGTGCTTTGATTGGTTACTATGAGCTTTGTTGGTGCATGTTTTGATTGGTTGCGTGGGCTTTTTTGGTTTT